>JAQGBZ010000225.1:0-103098 GCA_034687125.1 Neelides folsomi | reverse complement strand
AATTGTATATTTATTAATTAACTTTAAATTATAAACTCAATATTAAAGTATAAAAGTTAAAAATTGTTAAAGAGTTCGAAGGATTTAAATTTTGGTGCTTTAGTCAGATGTGTATCGAACAATATTTAAAAAAATTTAATAGAAAGATATAGAAATATATGGTTTATTTCCGTTTATTTCCATATATTTCGATTTTTCCGTTTTTTTCTATTTTTCCGTTTCTTTCTTTCTCGAGGGTAAAAAAAGAAATTTTATCCAACGCTGATAACAATAATACAAGGATTTTTAATAGTATACCATAGTATACCAGTAATCAAAGCTTTAAATTAATTAACTACTCAAGTTTTCTAGTTATTTGTTTGTTATCCAATTCAATAAATTCAATTAATTAATTAATTATGTAAGTAGGTAAGTACATTACA
This sequence comes from Neelides folsomi, assembly GCA_034687125.1. Classification (NCBI taxonomy): domain Eukaryota; kingdom Metazoa; phylum Arthropoda; class Collembola; order Neelipleona; family Neelidae; genus Neelides; species Neelides folsomi. The sequence goes on along the minus strand of JAQGBZ010000225.1, from coordinate 102,676 downwards.
ATATTTCATAAATTACTCTAAACTCCATATAAATCTATGAGTAATATAATTAATGTTAGATATTATGAATAGTATGAACTGTATACCTGATATCCCATGTCTTGACTGACTTTGCACTTGCTTTCTGCCTCGTCTCTCTCTTTTGACTCGTAGTCCTTCCAACCAAATATAGGAGAAATTGAAACGAGAATCGCCACGAGCCAAACCATCAGAATCATCAAATTAATGCGAGTCTTGTTCCGAGCCCGTATGTACTCAACGTCCGTCACAGCAAAATATCTAAATAAACATTTGCATAAATGTTTAATCTCAGACAAAGATTTAACTTGGTTAAGCCTGCAATTGGAGCCCATAACATTATAAAAAATTACACCCTTCTTATGTTATAGCTTTTCTCATAACGCATAGCTAAATAGTTAGTAAGTATTTTAGTCCAAAACCTATTAATTTCTTTAACAGAATGATCTCAAACTTTCAACAGTAAAAGACTCAATGGAGCATAAAATTAAATTATTTAAACTAATGAAGTTGACGTGGAGTTTGGGTTAAACAGGAAGGTTCAATTTGGAAGTTTCTTGGAGATAATCATTGGGGAAATAGAGAAGGTAGATAATGAAAGTCAAGATGCTATAAAACACAAGCTAATGAAGGTGGAAATGGTCATAAAAGGCGAAACTCATCAGGAAAGTACTTCTCTTAAATGGAGGGCGGGAGAAAGGAGAATCAGGTATATTATAAATACACAGTAATAGGAAATATTAGTCCAATGAAATCTTCCAAGAGCGGAGAGACGGATTATCCCTCCGACTTATTATGAATGTCCGTTGACAAATGTATTAAACTTGTCACTGTCTCCTCCATCCTATTAGGTAAAATAGGGAAAGTCTTGATTTTCCAAGTTCGACCTTTCAAATTGTTTCCTATACAATATGAATAAGTTGAAGAAGGGTTTCGAAGACTCGAGAGAGCCCCATGATTTGCTGACGTCTTCGGAGGAACTTTAGAAGACCATTTCTTAATACTCAATCTTAGTATTCCACGTTCAACACACAATGTTGGATGAGGCCTAACAACTAATCCCCAAGTCAATAAAGTCACTTAACAGAATCTCGAATAACATGACTCGTGCGGGGACCCATCACACTAAAGGCTCTTCAACTCGAGAGAAGGGAATTTGGGGAGGTTGGTGAGCTTGGAATATACTTAGAGTTATAATAAATATATCACCTATCCACAGCAATGGCGACGAGGTGGAGGATGGAAGCTGTGCAGCACAGAACCTGTAGGATATAAAATAAAGACGTTCTCAAGAAACTCTCCACGAAACACCAAACATCTGCTCCGACAGCACGTATCGCTAATTCCTCACTCAATTTAATTAGAGTGAATTTGAGCTTAATTAGAAGGGTGGCAAACTCACGTCCGAGCTCGTCCAGATTTCGCACATGATGGGGCCGAGGATCCATTTTCCCGCAATCTAAAAAAGACCATTTAAGAGGAAATTCAATTTCGCCTTCATCCCTTGCCATATGCTTTCACCAACACGATGTATCAAAATACAAATACGTATAGCCCAAGAGAGCTCCGTGATACTTGTCTCTTTTGAGGTTCTTGGGCTAATAAGACAGATATGGTCTTTCTCTGGTAGCTGTTTCTTGCCTACTCAGCATATGTAAATACAATATTTGATTATAAGCGGATGAGCATTTGCATTGCAGACTCCAATATCATCAGCATGATAAAAGAAAGGGATGTGGCTTTGTTTGGATTTCAATGGAGGTTAGATTGATTACTCGGTTGGGCCCAAACTATTCTGCTACTACATTGAAGAGATGAATTATTTGAACGGTCTGCAGCTTCTTACCACTTTGCACAAGACTTCATTTTCTCGGATGCAAAGTCAACAAAGAAAGGAGACAGGGAGAGAGCAACACTACTCAAGTGAAAGGGAGGAAGAAAAGGGGAAGAAATTCTTGGAATGAAATTCTTCAAATCACCTCCTTTTATTTTAATGGGAAAGGGAAGTTGTGGTTCACTGGTGTGGATGTGGGAACTGTCCTTAAATTCTCCATTAACGCCATTTAAAAGTATAATATGAATGGTGGTACAAGCGGAATGGTGGACGTGAGTTTGAACAATAAGCTGAGATTAAGAGGAATTTTCCACACTTATTTTGTTAATATGAGAATCCGCTCAAATCCCCATCGACCTTTAAATCATTTCCCCTAAATAAACAAAAGATGGGAAATATTTATCAGAGTTATAAACCTTTTAAAGAGTCACTTGTGGTAAAAGGATATTTAAAGTTATTTTCCTCTCCTATTGAAAAACCGTTTTTTGAATAGGGTTATTTGGCCAGGGAAGTTCGCCTATAATTTTCCCTGCATCCCATTTCATTTCGTGCCCCGAGGTGAAAATGGATGATACATAATTATGTATAGGTTCAAAGCTTCATTGACCCGAACAAGCCGCCGAGTTCCCAAGTCTTTTTGATGAGGATTATTAGTTTCTTTGTCAATATTTATTTGGGGAAGAATCGATTCCCTGTCATTCCCTCCGGTTCTTTCCATACACAGCCTGTCATCTTCCTTTAGATCTGATCCACATCAGGGCTCATCTCTTAATCCAAGATGGAGAAACGTAATTCCGGAATCATAAATCAAAAAAGGTCCCTTTGATTCCCAGCAAGGGTGAAAAGTAAAGGAAATCCATGGTTTAACTGAATGTCTTATTCCATATCTCCCTCATATGTATTCTTTACCCCCAGTCATTTATGTTCTTTTATACTAGGAGGAAATTCCTCTTTCGCTTCCTTTTTTCCATTCTTTATTGAGACCCGCGACCTAAGCTTCACTAACTGTTGAAAAAAGTTTTGAAGGGAAAACTTTCTCCATATATTAATTCTCAAAATCCAAGAAGAATTTAAAAGTGGCCGATTTAAGAAAAGAAAATCTCGAAATGGCTTTAAGCTGAAATACGTGAGTAATTCGGTCTAGATTTACTCAAATGTGTGTAGGTACGTACATTTGTACGTTGGTTTTAAAAACTTAATAGAACGCACAGAACGTTGGCGTAAGTTTTTGATAATAAATAATAAATGTTGCTAATACTAATTATAACGGTCTTGTAGAACATCGCTAACAATAAGTAAGTTTTACTGTTTTTTACTCAACCTTATTTATTTTTAATGGAAAGCGATGGTTTGCATCCTTGCTTATGTATCAACTACAATAAATTGTTAAATAAAGTAAAATTGACGTGACCTGATCTAATAAAAAGAAAATAGATAAATATACCATATGTACAGGTATTTGCAATGTAATACTGGCATTGAGTGAGTATTAGTAGATAGTATATCATGAATAATTTTTGAAAAGTGCCAGAATAATGTTGGAAGATTATCTTATTTTATAATAAATATAATCAATCCAACAATCCAATGTTTGTATACAGATATTAGACTCCAATTCCAATATCCTAAGCATAAAATGTCGAGAGGCGTGTGAAATATTACAGGCTTTTCAAATCACGTATATGCATGTCAATAATATGTGAAAGTGATACTCCAAAGATTCTTATGCTCCAATTCCCCAAAGTAATGAAGCAAAAACAGGAAAATGAAAGTTTGTAAAGAAATGAAATATTCTGTATTTTGACTTGTGACCTCATAGACTGCCCCAAGAGGCATGACGAGGCAAGCCACAGCCAAATCAGCAAGTGCCAAAGACACGACCAAGTAGTTGGCAACGTTCTGGAGATTTTTCTCGAAAAATACGGCAGCAATCACGAACACATTTCCTAAAGAAAATAGAGAACCGATAGATATATTAAAAGTTTTCTCCTCCTCACGCCCCCAACTTAAGGAAAATAAAAACAAAGAAAGGGAAATTTTGACACCCGGCCCAAAAATAATTACGAGCTTTCGAGAGATATGGATGTGTGCAATACTTCATATTATAACTTTCCAATTTCCCCACTCTGAGAAAGTTTGCCAAGAGTTATTGTGCCCTCGCGCCTCGGAGCCTCCTGCGTAACTCAGCCCGTTTGACAAGTACATTATCGGTCAGTCTAAGCGCATTTATTGGGCCAGAGTCAAAGATGAGATGGAAGGGAAAGTTTAAAGAGTCGAGGAAGAGCCAGGGAGAGGAAGAGCGAAGAGAGAAAGTTGAAACAATGGCGATTTATCTCTGACTCAGCGTAAGGGAAACGAATGGCGCTTCATAAAAAAATGGCATGAAGGGGAGTGCAAACGCCTCTCTCCACCTGCCTTCCTTCGATTGAGAGATAATACGATAATCGAGGAAACCTGACCAACATACGTGGCTCCTTATTGTCTTCATTATGTCTCACTTTTCTCCACGTCTACTTCCAATATTACATACATAAATAATGGGTTTATTAAGGCAAATACCTATGATGGTGGCGAGGATGATGAGGCCGAGAATGCCCGAGGTCGCACACATCACCACGATCTCCCATGCTGTCCCATTCCCCACCGTCTCGTTCGAAGGAGCGGATAAGTTGAAATAGGGATAGCAGTCGGCGTATTCGGGGCAGTCAACTTCGAGGTCTTCAAATTCCTCCATATCTTTTTATTTAATCTGGTCACTCCGACACTTCATAAATTTTCATATCTCACGAGCTCACATTTTCCCACATTCACAAAAACTTGTTTCAAACTGTCCATCAAGGCCGGATCGAAATGTAATATATCATGTATTAAAAACTGGCTAGTTTTCCGAAGCGGAGAACACGAGGCGGAGATCGATTCACTTTTATGTGTAACAGAAGAAGCTGACTGTTTTTAATTTATCATGAACGATATAAAATTCAACTTCATTTCTAATTTCATTATGCTAACGGCTTTTCCAGGGCCCATTCATTCACAATGTTCCGTTACATAAATATGGATGTATGAGGTATGAGTGTAAGTATGTATAATTGGAATTGGTAGACACTTCCAGCTCTCAAGGGACAAATCCAATTATAATTTAATGAAAAAAGACCCTTGAAATGAGTCAAAGGCTAGGAGTTGGAATTGTCCTGACTGAATGGAAATTATGCGAGAGTTACTATATATTTTATACTGTTTATAAATGGAGAGAGAATGGCTTTCAAATGAAGAGATTCTTCAAGGGAAAGCTGAAAGGGAGAATCGAGAAGAATTTCAATTAATTACTGTCTGGAATAAAAACGAAATAGAACTTGCGGCTCCTCGTCTTGGATTAGTGAGCCTTGGCCATAAATCATTTCACATTTAAGTAAGCTCCCTCTGCTATACCTCCCACAAGAGAGAGAAAATGTAGATTGAACTGCTTTTAGAGTCGGAAGTTATAAGAAATTATGCTTTCCATACATAAGTAGTATTTGTACGGACGATTATGACTCAGATATATCACTTCACTTTTTAAAATACGATGAATATATAAACTATTTAAATATTCTCTTCTTCTCTAATATACGAGTACAATACGTACAATACGTATCTTTATTTATAACATGTATCAACTTATTTATAGGCACAAGAGGTTAAATTGTCTAATTTCTCCTCTCACTCCACGTTATTTTTAGTTCAGCATGGGATCAAATAGGATTTCCTTTTCCACTCTGAGTAAATTAGATAGCATATTGAACAGTTACATATTTATCCACACCCAAGCCCAAGAGTTACAATGTAAATTTAAGTATTTCTAAAGTTATATAAGTCAACCGTGGAATAAAGTAAGTACGCGTGAGAAAGTCAAACTTTCGCCAGGAATTGAAAGCGGATCCTCTTCAATCGGTCTAAAAGGAACTTCGCCCTTCTCGTTGACTCTTACATAAAAGGGCTGAGGGATTGAAAGGCAGACAATTTAAAAAAGGATTTGAAAAGCAAATAAACTACAATTTTGATTTGATATCACTTAAGACGTCGTCGTTATAAAACTTTTCCCCTCACGTGTGCAGCTCCGATCGGCAAAGATTTCAAGTCTCTGCCCGGCCAAGTCTTTCAATGGGGAAAGAAGAAGAAGAAGCAACAAGAAATTGAACAAGTTCCACTCAAATATTTGTTGATCCTCGGGATTTTCACTGAGCTTCTGAGGGAACGAGAAAATTGTGGTCTTCCTCAAAGGTTCGGTCGTCTCTTCCTTATTCCTCCACGTCCCTCAGACTTTTCTTGGTTTCTCACCCAAGTGGAGAAATTCATTAAAAAGGAAGGGTTGAGGGAACTCCCGCGGTTTGGAGAAAGAACCACACTGGTGAGGGTTGGATCCCGACTGGAGATTCTCCCTGATCTCCCTCCAACTTTCACAAGTGAGACGCACTCTCACTCCCACGGCGCCTTTCACTCTCGTTTATAACAATAATGTGGAACGGCCCGCGTGGCAAGGCGCCTTGTTTCACCTCCATGCATTTCCCATCTAAATTTAATGTCAGTCCTCTTGACTTCAAATCGAAGGTCTGTTCATATGGAGAGGTATTTGCAAGAGAGCGAGGCCTGGTAGCGGCGTCTTTCCTCAACCGGATATTCGAATGGTTCAAGTGTTTGAAGATAGACCCGTTCCAAGATTGGATTTCGATCAGGTCCCAGTTTCTCAGGAAAATATCGACTCTCTCAAGTGTTTTCCCTCCCGCTCCACCAATATGCTATCAGGGATGGAATTCTCCTTTTCACTCCAAGTGGTCGCACCGGAGATTATTACCTCACCACTGCCCTCCTCGACAATGACAGAGACGCCACTCACTGCATTATCCTGGAAGGATATCCCATTAGATTAAGCCAAACCAAGAGCCAAACTGTGAAGAGTCAATGCAATAATGCAATGAACCTCACTCTCACACTTTTTTCAACAATGGCAAATATCAAATAACAGTTATTAAATTTTTTATCAATAATACCTTACAATATATGGTACACTTTACCTAAATACCTTAGTATGAGTATTTTATGAACTTAGGTAGGTAAGTATTCTTATTCAATATATAGGTACGAGTATTATACTTTTACTTTACTGGTATACTGATACTTAAATATAAGTATAGTAACTCTACTTTTTTATGTACTTTAAGGATCGGTGTGGAGATATTTTTATGATTTATATTCACAAAACTTCTTGACTTTCATTTAAAGGAGTTTAAAATATAATCGAGATCTGGATCCTGAGGAGGAAGAGGTGAAAGTGAATGGATCTCTTGGAGGATCTTTCTCTACATTCCAAAGGCACGCCTGCGTTGGCAACGCATTCCTCATCGTGACAATACAGTTCCCTGACAGGACATCATGAATGTGTCAAGGGCCGTTTTCACATCAATTGTTTTTCTAATGCTCGTCTCAGGCGGCAAAGTCCATTATGAGCCCCCTGGAAGTCGGAGTCAAGGAGGAGATTATGGAAAAGGAAATGAAAAGTGAGGTTTTCCCTCTCCACATGGAAATTGTGTTCCAATATTCTTCTCGTTCCTTTTCCTCTCTTACGACTCTTCAACTTCATTCCCCCACTTGACTGGTCGGAAAATCCCCGTTCTTCTTTTCTAAATCCTTTTATTTTCTTTTCAGCTTTTCAACTACGTACATTCATGTCTCCTCCGCTCTTTGATCTTTATAACTTAATCGTTTTTCTATGGCTTATCTTTGCAATTTCCCCCTAAAGGAAAGACCAAGCTCCCTTTCTTCCTCCCTCTGACCCAGATTACCCCCTCTAATCTTCACTCGATTCGCCACAATTTTCAATTACCGCTATTAGACAGAGCTCAACAGCTCACTTAAACACCTAAACTCACACTTACTCCCCCACCCACCCACTTTTACATTGAGAAATTGAGATTTGAGAGTAATAAGGAGCACAGGGGCAAGGTGTGGTTGATAAATAAATCATGTTCTGAAAGGAGTCTCCGATTTAAATCTATGAATAAAAAACTTGTTTAGCAGCGTGTTTGGAATTTAGGGAGGAAAGTTGAGAAAGTCGATTCATTTTTATCCGGGTAATGAATTTATCCTCTTCAAAGATCCCCCAAAGGTCGAGAACCATTCATGAAGGAAGTCAAAGAGAAGTCAATGAATGATGGTCAAATTCCGGAATTCGTTTATCCCCGTCTCTAACGGCCCAGAATCATCTCCACAAGTAGGACTTGAATGAGTGGAAATAAGTCTTCCATTTTTCAGCCCATGGGCTGAGAATCAAAGCTCTTGAAAGCGAGGAGCTCATAATTGTTTCTCTCTCCTCTTTCTCTTCCGCTAATTGCATTAATCTTTTCTTATCGGAGAAGCTCTTCGCGGTCGAATGGGCATGGATCCAAGTTTCAATCTTGGGAGCATTAGTGACGCACCCGCCGCCACCACCCATCACTGTACTGTGAGTGTGTGTGTGAGGAGCCGCTGGAGCCAATATATACCCAATACTGATGGCATTAGTATGTGAAGCAAGGTCGTCGGATCTGAAAGGAGCTGTTAGGCGAAAATCAACAAAAAACGTTCTTTTCCCTCCGTCCGCCCTCACTGCCAATCCATGAATACACACATCATGGGATATGAATGATGTTCTGAGGGAGCTTTCTCCTTCCCTTTCTCACTTGATTCCGCAAATAGTGAAGATTTTTCTCAGCTTTTCCCCCTCGTTACGTCTTTCGGGTTTGACGTTAGTGGTTGTTAAAGGAGCACATTTTCCTTGCATCCCGTCACTCGGACTCTTTGAAACCATACATACATTTGTAATGATCAAGAGTGAGAGGGCTTTCTCTGCTGGTTGAAAGCAGACCTCAATCACTTCTCTCTCCCTGGATATGTGCCTCACGTCCTCTTCCATTCCCATCTTAAACGTGGTGGAGAATCAGGGCTTCCCAAAGAGCCCAATGTCAAATAACAACTTTTCGCTAAGAATGATAGATCCTCTAGGACTCTGGAGGGCCGTCTGGTAAGATACTCCCTATGTCCTATGGAGGGAAGTCTTAAGTTTGAAATGTTCGTCATCTCAATCCTGAATCCTCCTTCCGACTCCGACTCGGCCGCCCCTGGAGAGAAAGCCAGGTATATCATAAAATTCCCACTTCCTTCCCATTTCGGAGCCTGACGTTGACTGAGCTACTGCGGTCTGACCTTCTCCTCAACTTTCCCTATTTATGGACCCTAAAAATATCCTCGGAGATTCCTCCAGTCCCTAATGTAAATCTCTCTTTAAAAGTTGGAAAAGTGCGGGAGGAAGCTTTGATGAATGGAGGAGACTCGCATTGGTCGAACTTGAGAATCGAACAAAGTCCAATCTCCAACTCTTATCAATTGCCATTTCCCGTCAAAGACTCCAAATCCTCCCAGAGGTTGGAATTTTGGAATTTAGAAAATTAGGATTTTTCCTTTGGAGATGAGATGAGACTCCATTTGGAGAATTCCGTCAACGATGAGCATTCATTCAACTCCAGAAAAAAGAATAAGCTTCGGAGATATCAGCTTCAGCGTTGAGAATGAGAATTTGGAGATCTCGAGATCTGAGAGAGATGCGTTTGAAGATCTGAAGAGGAAGATGGGAGGAAAAAGATACAAAGTTGCCTGAAGAGTTGAGCGAATCCTAGCGGTTGGACCGACGGGTTGATTGGAAGGTTTGAACTGAGCGGCAACTCTGCTCTGTGTGAAATTTCCTTCTCCCAGAATAGCCACATTGGGAGTGTACGAGGTTTTGCAACCTTTAATAAGATCTTATTATTGTATTTGATTGTACGTAACATTTTCATTCATCTATTTACCTTCATCAGACGGCTTCCATCATAAATCTCAGTCCGTCTCCTACCTTTCAAAATGCGTTGATTTCCCAATTTGAAGGTATTTTCCTTACCTGTCCGCACAAGGTATTGGTGATAAAGGTGGGCCGTTTTTTAACTCTCCGCCCTGGCAGCTCTCGCCCAAGATCTCAATTGGCAGCTCTCTCATTGAGTGAAGTGTCGTGGTTGACAATCACATCTCGGTTCGTGGTGAACTGGGAAAAGAATGTCGGAATTCAGATCATCCTCCCAAAGGTTAGAGTCAAAAATATTCTTTTAAATTGTCCTCTCATGAACTTCCAAGTTCCTGTCAGTAAAACTTTCATTCTCGAAAGATTTATTTTTCCTCCGTGCATATTTTCATTCCGAATCTTGATCAAGGAAGGAAATGCTTGTCAAATAAATTTTACCGACCCAACTTTACTGCATCAAACGTCAAAGTGTTGGAATATGTAATGTGGTCGACAAAACGTCTAATTAACAATAAATTGGCGATAAACGATTTATTTTTTTTAAAAGTGAAGCTAGTGCTAACTACAGCTACATTAGACGCAAAATTATCATCTTCGATATCTCCCAAATAGAATTTTAATTTATATGAAATAACTGCAAAAATGACATCATTAAATTACCATTTCGAATATTTTGTAATAAAAAGGGGTGTTTAACTATTCGACCTTATATGCATTATGTTAGAATGTTGTAATATTTTAAGTTGATGTAATAGCCTATTTAAATAATCACTACTGTATTTGCTTATAATTGCTATTTATAATCTTTCTTTTGTTTGAAGATGAGAGGAATATCTATTTACTCTTAATAAATAATAATTTAAACCATCTATTTTCAACAATAAAATTAATTATTATAATGAATAATAACAATCGATTTGATATCATTTGCCATTTCTTAAATTAAAATAAATTTATATTGTATCATTATAAAATGTGAGTTCTGTTTAAACTCAAATTAAGAGTGAAGGGCAATGATAATAGTTCAACAATTAACGATTTTATTATAATACATTCCGATATTCGATTATGTCTTTCTTTACATTAATTAAATGCTCATATTTCAATTTTTAGAAAGTTACGTATTTAGATATTTCATAAAAATGTAATTGATGTTTCTTTACTTTTTATACTTTTACTTTTTATACGATTATGGATTACTATTAAAATTCTTACTTTTGCTATTTACAAAAATATTTACATAAGACATTAGCTTCCATCTACATACATTGGAATGTCATTCATTTTAGCATTAGGAATAATAAGAATTGGCGAAGGGAACATAAAAGTGGGTTGGTCGGTTCGGCTCATCTGTAGCTTTTAGCCTAAACGCCATGCCATTACATATTACAAACCATTTACATTAAATGTATGTAGCAAGGTCCGATTTACAATGCAGAGTTCAGCATTTGCCAATTTTACACACGTGTGAAATTATGGAGTTTAAACGCATCGATGCGTCTATCTAACTATAATTGTTTTAGCAATTAGGGATAGTTTTTGTTACAGCGCATTGAACGATTTAGAATAGGATTTCCTTAATATTTTTATGTTTATGGACATTTAGTACTTATACGGCAAACAGTTTAAAGTATATTATAAAACTATTTGCAATCTATTGTCATTATTTCTGAAACTAATCTGACTCATCCTTATAAAACTACTAACTGCTTACTACAAAAATGTATGCCTATAAGCTTAAAATTTTACCCATCACTCGTTCATTATTTAATTAATTCTCATTTGCTCGTTCATAATAGTACAGATTATTTATTATTGTTTTTATCACTGCATCACAATCCCGATAAAATACTTAATATACCTTATATAGTTACCTAATATCGTTAATATTTGAAAATATTATTGTTGTTAAAATATTAAACTGTTCAACAAAGAACAAATCATCGCATCAATTGAATTGTACAGATATTATAATCGAGTGTATTAATCGCTTAAAGGTATGAAAATGTAAATACTATATACAATTTAGGTAGGCACCTTATTTACTTTAATTTAGAGTAAGCCTAATATGTAGTAAACCAACAATTAAGCAATATTTGCTTGTTTATATTTTTATAATTAATTTAACAATGAAATTCCATATTGGCACTGGGTTTAGTCATTATATACATACTATACCTAGTAATAGTATTTATGATGAAATTCTGAATTTTATTAGAGGAACTGATAATGATGCGATATGATAAATGATAAGCGTCAAGTCTCGTCATTGTAAATTCCTAAATTCATTATCCATGCTTTAGCTCTTTTTGCAATGTCAAGTCACACTACAATGTTGCTCTTCTTTTCACTTCTCTCGTATCTGTCATATAATACAAATAAGAACTGAAATAATATTCGAAAGTTTCAGCCGAATTTCTTATCACGACAATTACCGGCTATAAAATATTATGTAATAAAGGCGAGATATTTTGAGATTACATTATTTTTACAAAAATGATTTAACAAATATTTCTTTTTAATTCCAGATGAGATGAATTACATTAGAAATGGATACGGAGCAGTCAGATGTTTTTGTTCTCTACGACTACAATTACGACTATCGCGGGAAGGATGTGGAGATCAAGCAAGGGGAAAAGTTGAATCTCCTTCAAAAAACGAACCAACATTGGTGGAAGGTTTCCCGTCCCGGAGTCAACAAGGCATTCTTCGTCCCAGCTCAATATGTCGAAGTGATCAAGACTGAACTACAGAAGGGGAAAATAAAAAAAGAGGAGCCATCAGGTACAACGACGAAAATAATGACTGGTAGCATCAGCAGCCATCCCATCTCCATTCCTTCTCCTAAAACAGAAGAAGGGAAACAAATGCTCAGCTCAACGTCCTCCTCTCCAAAGTCAATAACTATCAAGCGAACAGATTCAGCCCGAACTAAGAAAGCAGCTAAATTAAAAAATTGGTCCGCAAGCTTAGAAGAACTATCTAAGCAAATTGTATTTCCGGGCATCACTACGTCTGTGATTGACTTGACGGAGAAGAGTCATAATAAACCAGTTCCATTACCACGAAGTGCCCCACCCATCTCTTTTTCCAACCCCGGGTTCAATGGGGGTTTGGACGATGACTCGCCGGTGTCCACCGAGTCCCTCGGTGCTCTTCCGTCCATCGTCCCTCCTGTACCGAAATCCAGGTACAAGGGAGATACCGATTCGGGGACTTCGACCGAAGACATTCTTGAAAACAAGGTTCGTTTTCTACCTCATTTTCTATCCCATTATCAGAGTAGTCTTACAAGACTTAATTAAATAATGAAGTGAGTTTGAGTTTTGCTGGCCCTCAAGTTAACTATTCATTCTTTGATTTTCATTCAGGGCATGTCCATTTGGTTCCTTCCAGGTCTCCGGTTTTATTGAAATGAGGACTTTTGTCGAGACCTCTTCTTATTTCCTGCTCATTACTTATCTTGACGTTTCCTTTTGTCAAGAGGGCCTCTAATTTGCGAGCAAAAGTTTTCAAATTATTAGTAGAGAGAAAATCCACCGTGCGAGCATTTATACCTTCACAGTCCCTTGTCTTATTCTTACATTCAACACATTGGTAGAGATCTACACTAGCTACAGCTTAATCCAGATGAGATAGAAATGGGCGGAAACGTGGGTAGGAAGAGATAAAGGGAGAATGTGGAAGAGATAGAAAATTACAATTTTCTTTTGATTTTGGCCATTTTGAGAAAGGAAAAGATTGTTTTTCATGCTCTTGTTCCTCTTCCACGTGTCTGTTTCATCAACCTTGTATTTATATCTTTTATATAAGTACAAGATGATTTTGTATCTTGTACAAAAGAAAGTTTGCCGTTGTATCTGTATTTATGTATTCCCAGACACAATATACCAAGGATGAGCTCTGGTATGTTAGGTATGTATAGGGAATAGAAGTAGACATAGTTTGGAGAACAAAAGAAACCAGCGGCTGGAAATGGTAATATAGTCAAGAGTTTTTCACACGTTGGGATTTTTATCGCTCCTATGACGAAGCTCATATTTCTAAAATTCCGCCACTCAACTTAAAAGAGGAAAAAGTTTGAAGTCGTTCAAAGCGAGCCAATTTAGTGGAAAGATGAGACTCAAGTTTTCACCGGGTCCAACCCATCAGGGCCCATTTCTGGCATTTTGGAAAATGAGATTGCTTAATAGAGAGCTCCAATTAGGCAAAATTATCATTGCGTAAAATTTGAACAATCAAGTTAATTTTATTAAAGGAAAGTATTTGCCTAAAAATACACTTGGGTTCCAGTTATCAATCGATATCCTCTTCCCATCTTCAGAGATGAAAGGAGAATTGGGCCAAAATCGAGCCTTGAATCTCGAAGCCTTCAACTCTAATTGATCATCTATTACGTACAAACCATCGATGATTTGGGTGAATTTGTGAGAGAGAGAACAGACGTTTCCGTTGTTTTTCTCCCAATATAACATTTCCTCCCTCGGCGGCTACTTGGAGAGGAAGAGTCATAAAAAGCTCTCGAGTCGAGATTTAAAGTCGATAAAATGTTATGACCTGCTTAACAAATCAGGTCGTTCACATACTTTTACTGGCCTTTTATTGTTCTACATTCGCATTCATTTGAGTAGGAGCTCCATTCTGAGTCCCTTTCCAAGCTATGGAAATGAAATGGTTGGAAAGAGACGGATAAAAGGTGTCTGTTGGTCTGATGGTAGTGCTTTGGGTGGGAGTAGCAGAGAAGTGAGTGAGGTGATTTCTAAAAGGAAGACTTGCCAAAATGAAATGACTCGAAACTGGCTTAATGGCCTTTCCTATTCTCATCTGAACATAATGGGGAAATAAGGGGATATCTTCCGTTTAGGTTGATAGAGCCAGGTGTGTTGTTCCCGAGTCCTCTCTTGACTTCTCCGAGGGCCGAGATTAGCGATTATTCCATGCCATGCAATCCGGCTGGTGTTTTGGGAGCATCGAACACGCATCGAATTAAATTTGAGAAGGATATTCGATTAGATGAGGACCACGGGTCTCGTACGTGGAATGGAATTCTCTTGGAGTAATTGGAGCCTTGTGCAATTCCAAACTCTCTCTCACTCTTCTCCTAAATAGTTACCATTATCATGTGTGTGTTTAAACCCTGAGTGGAATGGGCCCGTTAAGGAGACGTATTGGCAGGATGTGTTCAATCAGATGAGAATCGTTTTGTATCGAGAGTCGAAACAATTGAGGTTCATGAAGAAGGGAGAATGAAGTGAGAGATTCACATGGGAATTGTTTGGTGTTTCTACAGGAGAGTCCGCCGAGGAGGCTGGCGGCAGCGAGCAGCAGCAGCAGTTGCAACGAGACTCCACCATCGAATCAAATGAAAAGTGATAATAAAAGCCCCATTTTCCCGCTCGCCCCGTCGAAATCTCAAAAACCTTTAAGGACCTTGTCCAATAATTGGGCCGAATTCCGTGACGAAAAGCTCAAGAGGTTCTACTACTACAATGATGCAACGGGGCAGACGAGTTGGAAACCTCCACGGAACTCTTCTTCTCGGTCCTTTATTGGAGACTCCTATGAGAGCCTTGACAATAGTCTGACAGGAGACGAAGGGCCGATCTTAGGAAAATGTGATTCAAGGGGATCAATTGGAATTGCGACTGGTACTAAACCGGATCCGGGTCCTGGAGGGACCCCAACCACATTCCACATTCCTGAAGGATGGATTGAGACCTTTGATGAGGTGACGGGACAAATTTGCTACGTCAACGTTACTGGAGCCAGGGTAAGTTACTACCTATCTGTTTATATACACAACTTCAGAGGTAGACTCAATCTTCCCTGGTCTTTCTTTTAGTAAATTTTTTTTCCAAACCATTGAACTTTATATATCTTTTCTTTATTGGATTCCTTTATTTGAATTTGGGAAGGAGGAAGAATAAGTGAACCCATAAGTTATGTGCTGTTCAGTTTCCCAATAGGTTCATTAAGCCACTTTATTATCTATTTTTATTCAAACATTTTTATTTATTTATTTACTATCGCGTATTTATATTTTTCAAGATTACTTTCTTTTTATTCTTTTATACCATATACATACATAAATAGCATTATTTGTGAGCGTATGCGTAATGCCCACAAATAGGAAATTAAATATTTTGTCAGGGCAAGAGGCTAGAATGTTGATTACATTTTTATACTCAATGTCAGTACATTTATGTTAATTTAGATAATTGAAAATAATATGTGGTTATATTGAAGCTAATATTGGTAGCGATCTATTTTAATAAACACAAATATAAATTTATCTCCAGAAAGTTTATAAAAGATATCGAGTAGAGCAAAAAGGAAGGGATATTTGAGAGTCTTAAATGGGAGAATAATTAGAATATAAACTCCTTTAACCAGACGTTCATTGAATGGAAGGCCATTTGAGGAAAAGGATAAAGTTCCTTTTTATTAACATTTTCATATATTCATATTCTCCAACTTACTGGCCGAATTCCAAGAATAAAATGAGTTTGAGTGGGGCGTTTAGCAGCTCAATAAATTGAATGACAAGTGAAGTATTCGTTCAGTCAGTGTCGTACCACCATAATATTCTTGGGATATACAGAGGACACATTTTCCCTGTGGTTGAGAAGTGAAGGAAGTATTTATTAGGAGAGTTTTAAAAAGCAGAGAAGTTTCCTCCATCGCTTCCAGTTCATATTTGCATATCGGGGCACAATGGCAGATTTGAGAGAAGGTTACAAAGGGAATAGGGCCACCATTGCCATTGTCACACTACGAAAATCAATTTCCGATGCAGATTTGCAAGAACTTCCCGGAGTGGCAAATTTGGTCAAAACCTTGGCCCCTTGTCAGGTATGTTTATTAAGAGGAGTTTGCGATATAAGAAAGGTTCCTTTAAGAGAGTCTTAAAAGGCTTAATATCTATTTTTCCCAAAAGAAGTGTAGAGGGGGAGGGAGGACACGGGGAACGAGGAAAATAATGTATAAAGAGGAAGTTCTCAATCGACTCAATTGAGCCCAATTGAATTCAAACAGCCGAATTGATTGGGTTCAAAGGGTGGGTTTAGTTTCAGAAATGGCAACTTCTAGTGAGGAGCTCATGAATAACATTTCCCCTGAAGCCCAGAAGATGTTGAGAGAAATCTTGTCCAATTCCTCATTTGACGAGAGTTTGGTGGTTGAAGTGGAGGGCCCTTCGAAGGGGGCCAACACGACATTCCTTCGGCGGACGATTTCAGAGAGCGAGGCAAATTGCCGGAAGGAAGGCAGCTGCATTGGGAGGAAGCAAACGATTAATAGTCGCGTTTTCGATCCAATCACTTGGGAAAACTTTGTTCATTGGACAGATTGTGATTTAAGTTACAGGAACGGGATCAAGGAGAAGGTTAGGTTATATACACCCTTTTTGGAGTATTGAGATATAAAAATTGGATATTGTTACACTGTGATCTCCTTTTCTAGCCCAACTCTTACTCCCTATAATATATCTTCGATATAATGTATCTATCCCCCGATAGCGTCTAATTGTGAATCGATGCAGGAGGCATACAAGAAAAGAAAGTAATGTTTCCTCTGAGAGATTCTAATCCTCTTCCGTTTGCAGTGGTTCACATCTCAAGATCCTCAAGGGAAAATATATTTTTACGAGGAAAACTCGTCAAAGTCATCGTGGTTTCTTCCTGGCGCTCAACCTGAAGTGGAAGAAGTTCCAAATGAC
This sequence comes from Neelides folsomi, assembly GCA_034687125.1. Lineage (NCBI taxonomy): Eukaryota > Metazoa > Arthropoda > Collembola > Neelipleona > Neelidae > Neelides > Neelides folsomi. The sequence goes on along the minus strand of JAQGBZ010000225.1, from coordinate 85,261 downwards.
TGCCAGCAGGTTACCCCCTCATTTATCTTATTGTTCAATTAATCCCCTCAAAGCCACACACTTCCTCTCCAACTCAAAGTGGGAGAATGGACCATTTTTAATGATTCATATTAAGGGGGCGACAACCGCTGGTTGGTTCAACATTATTTAATACCTAGTTGGAGAAATGTTGAATTGAATAAAATTTGCAACGCCTGGTCTATCTCATATTATGTATTTGCAAAATGTTTTATATAACAAAGTTATATTATATTAAATTGGTGAATGCCATGCTTTGTTATTACTTTTATTACATAGGGGGATATGATGTTGAATAATAAGGTGGTTTACATTTCTCCCCTTTTAAAATGAATTATTAAAATGGAAGGTGATCTGGGTTATGTGGAAGGGAATTAAATGTGAATGAATAACATTTGAACTGGGTGTGTGCAGGGTCAGACGAAGGTCCCATCTGCGAATTCTCCTCCTAAATCATCCGGTGCTCCTTCCGAGGCACTTGACCATTTCTCCGTGAAGAAAAGGCACTCAACCGGGGATATGACTGATCGCTACCAAAAGTCTCGCTCGCTCCTTCTCCACGCTGAAAAGTATGTTGATAATGGGAAAGTGAAGGGCTATCCAACTTGTGCCCTCCGATTTCCTAGTTATATTATTTCTCTTATGGAAAAAAATGAGTTACTGAGGAAAGGAATTGATTTCAGTCGAAGGATTCCTGGGGACAAGAGCTCATCATTGCCTCGGTCCCGCTCAATTTGGATCAATAGAGATGAATTGAATATTCTCAAAGAAGGCCCTCTCAATCGGACCAAAATCATGGAGAATGGGAAGAAGCTGAGAAAAAATTGGGCCCCGGTCATCTCCGTCCTCTCCGATTCCCATCTCTCCCTCTTTAAGGATCAAAAGATGAGGAATTGTGGAAAGAGCGAAATTGAAATTGAGCTCAGAGGCTCAACACTCGAATGGACATTTGATGGAGATAAGTCGAGGCGGAAAAATGTCTTCCAACTGACCAACCGCTTCTTCCAGATCCTCTTTCAGGCCGAAGACATCGAGGTTGCCACTGAGTGGTTCAATACTCTCAACGAACACACTGATACTCAGGTATTGTACATCTATTCACATTTGATCCGCTTTAATCTTTCATCTTTCCTTCTTATTAGAGTTATGTATGAATCCATGAACTCGATTTTCCATCTCGATTCCCTTTCTCCTCTCATGCTCAAGGGATGAATATATTGAGAGGGAAAATGGACTCATTTTTTGACTTGTGTCAGGAGAGCCAATTTTGGGATGTTGTAAATAATTGAGTAGGATTTTTTCAATTTCCAGCCCGAGTTCTTATTGAGTTTGAGAAGTGGAAGTCCCGATGATCGCCTTGACCTCATGCCTTGTGAGAGCAACACGAAGAAAAGGCTCGGGAGGAACAAATCGACAAAATGTGAGTTCAATTAAAAATTGTGCCAAATGACTTCCAGCAGTTTCAGCTGATTTTGGAATCCGTGGGAATGAATTTTTCTGTATTTAGATAAGATCAGTGGAGCGAGTGGGAGCTATGAGGAAATTCCTTCGGACGTTGACATGAGCTCAATCCGAGCTCATCTGAAAAAGTTTTTCCATCGCCGCCCGCCGCGTGAATCTCTTGTCAAGAAGGGGATTTATAAAGGTAACCCCTCCCGCCAACACCAACTCTTTCCCTAATAGAGAGAAATGTCTCGGAAAATGCGGAGTAATTAAATATTTTTTTATCTCTGGCAGATGAGTCAGTTTTTGGCTGTAATCTCGAGAAACTTTGCCAGCTTGAGAAATCGAGCATTCCGAGGTTCGTGGCCGAGTGCATCGCCACCATTGAGCGAGGTGATAACTTGAAAACGGATGGAATTTACCGAGCGAGTGGGAATTTGAGTCAAGTGCAGAAGATCCGGCTGCAAGTTGATCAGAACAATATGGAACCTGTATCGAAGGAGGAGGACGTCCATGTCCTAGCTGGAGCCCTCAAACTCTTCTTCCGCGAAATGAGGGAGCCCCTCATAAGCTGTGATTTGTTCGAGCGGAGTCTCAAGGCCTGCAGTGAGTTCTAATAACTTGTAATTCCCCCACACTCCTCACGACTCCTCGATGAAAGATGGATATGGGTTTTATGGTTTAGGATCTGTGAGCTCAATTCCGGTTTTATTCCAAGTTCATTTATAATCTTTTGGCCCAGGATTTGTTTTTTTCCTCCTGAGAGCGGGAGAATAAGATGGATGTTATTATGAAGCCCCTTTTATACGGCCTATGATTAGATCTCAAATTTTAACGATTTGATTAGGAAGGAAGAAAAAAAGTCTCTTTGGGGATTAGAGGGCCCCATTACAATTTCCCCTTTCCATTAGAATCCATAGTTTCCTTTTCCTTTGGACGCTTCCCTTTCAGCTCTAATAAACCCATTTGAAAAGTTTTTCGTACTTCCTTTATAGACATTCCGAAGAAGGAGCAGAAGATCCGGGAGTTTCGGGAGATCATTTCGGAATTGCCTCAAGCCAACAAAGCAACACTTCAGGCTCTTCTCAAACATCTCTTAAAAGTCTCGGAGCATTCGGATTTTAATCGGATGCAAATTCCGAACCTGGCCATCGTTTTTGGTCCGACCCTCATGTGGCCCGAGAAAGAATCGACGAACATGGCTTTAGATTTGATGCAGCAGAATTTGGTCGTCGAGGCACTGCTACTCGAACACGATGCAATCTTTAAGTGACCTTCAACTTCATTAAATGTCCATTAACCGAATACAATCATTCATATCAAAGAATCAAAAATACATTACACTCCCGTATCATTACAAGTATTTTATAAGTTCATTTACTACTATTAAAACGTCAAGCATGATTGTTGTTTACATATTAGGTTTATTTATAGTGCCAAAGATTTTTATTGTTGTTTTTATGCATGAAATGTGAGAGTTTGCAAGTTGATTAAAACTACTGTTAAATTGACTCTTATTAAATATTAATGTTCCTTGATAGCTAGGAAAGTTTTACATCTGATGCCACTGTGCCTTAAACATTTATTCCAAAAAGCATACCTAAAAGATGTACCGTGAAAATCACGCGTAATGTGATAGATTGTAAAAAATAAAGCTATACAATCCCGTTTAGTATTACCATTAATGATTGACATTTTTTATTTTATATTCATTTCATTCACGACATTACGCATACAATCAATTTGGAATATCATTCAATAATTAATCATTACAACACATTAATCTAATAATTCTGATTTAATAACTCATTACATTTTGTACTTAATTTGATTGCCTTCATAAAGACGATGTCTTTTATAAGTTAGATTCATTTGTTTCACTTTTTCCTAATGTTGGCCTTCGGCTTTCCTTTCTCTCTGTACCCCGATGGCAACGGGACTTTCTGCTTTGAATTTCCTCGATCTTCACCTTTAACAGATTCTGCGTCTGCATTGCCCTGCACCAGGGCTTTCTTGAGCTCTTGAATCTCATCCTTCACCTCTTGTGGGATTAGCGTGTCAGAGAAGAGTCGATCGGTCCACATGGAGGGGTCGATGGCCATGCTCACCACCGGCTGAAACTGCTCTACCCGCTCAAGGAGTGTTTGCGGGTAATCTGGCGTGAAATACCTGTCAAAAAGCGGGAGATTCAAGAGGGGTCTTGGGTGGCGAAGGAGGGAATTAAACCTCACTCACTTGACAACATCATCAGGGAAGCATTGATTGATGAGGGTGATGTGGTCCCACAACACGGACCCTTCAGGAGCATCACCATTCGTGACGAGCTCTTGTAATTTCCTAAGACCTCCAGAAGTCACGAAGCTTCGACGAGCTGCAGGATTAACTGGCAATACCTGCAAAGCGTACCAAATAGTTATATTTATTAGTCGGAGAAACAAAATCTCATCAGTGGGGAAGAGCGGTTCCAATTGGAAATTTATTGTTGTAACCCCGATCATCCAATCTCAATATGGGCCTCATGGGTGGTAATTCGGAAACCAGATCTCATCCTCCAAGAGAAAAACTCGCGAGCGGAATACCAAGCAGACTCTTGAATGGACTAACTCTCTTTAACACTCCGAATTCTCCCGAGTCATTTGCATATATTTTAACTAGCTATCTCACGGTCCCTTTCATCATGAAATCAAGAGAAAGTCACACACGGAATGAAAATGCTCCGTTTCTCCACCACCTTCCTTTTTCCTCAACTTTGAACTCTAAAGAGAAAACAATTAGCCAGGAGGGAAATGAGAAGAAGATGAGCAATGAGAGATGAAAGCCATTATTAATGAATTGTAAGATCTTCATTGTGTGCCCGAGAGTGGCGGCGATAATTTGGAGGCTTAATGAGCATTTGACGTCAACTTTTCCATTAGGGGATTTGGACGAGTGGGCGCCTTTGACATGCTACAACCATCTGAATCAATTATCAAATTATGTCATGTGTAACTTTTCCATCAAGGTGTTTGGAGAAACTTCTTTGCCCTCTCCCCGCTTACGCATGGATGCGACGATCAACTCGCTCCAATTCATATAGTTTACAACTTAGCCTTTTGTTCAGCCCCGCTAATTCTAATCCTAAACAAACACACAGCCTTTTGCCCTCCTTTATTCCCATCAAATCCAGAGGTTTATTGGGATTACATCCATACGTAAACAGATAATTTACATGAACTATACATAATATAGTATTTAAATTATTTATGTAATTTCGAATCAAATCGAAACTTTCGATTAAATAATAAGGGTAATTAATCTAATTAAAATATACGATATTGAATCTTTACAAATTAATTGAATTCCAAATAATTAAATGGTAAATCATTACGATTAATTATGAAAGCAACTTAGGACAATGTGCTGCTCAGGCTTCAATTCAAACACAATGATTTGATATTGCTTTCAAGGCTTAAATACTCATTTATTCTTTATTCTGTACAGTGTATAGTATTGTTAATTCTTGATCAATAAAACCTTAAGTATACTCTATTCCATTTGAGAAGATTATTGAGAATTGAATTTTACTTGACCGAGCAATCGAATGTCATGCCACCCGCAAATAATTTGTACAGGAAATAATATCGGTTTATTTGAATTTCTAATGACTTGTCAAGTAACATGATTCAATTCTCAATAATCTTCTCAAGTGGAATAAAATATAGTAACCTTAATTAGTTACAGATTAATATAAATGCAAATTATCATTAAAGGAATTAAGAGACAAAACATTTCTTATATGAGGAAAATACATCGATTTATACCATGGTGAAATGTAAATGCGTTAATGGGTCTTCTAATTGAGAAAATAAAGTTTGAACAAAGCATTTGAGAGTAATTGCGAACTAAACAAAAAGAAGGATACAACACAGGAAGATGTTCAAACACAAGTTGTAAAGGGATTCTTCAAGTTAGAGAATCCTTTTCTGTTATAGTGCATTAACTCATTCATCTATAGAGGGAAACTTTCTTTATATTATGAGGAAAGTAGGAGTTTTGAACCGGCAGGGAAAGATCAAGAGAAGGGAAATCTAATGAGAAGATATTTCCTACCAAAGAGATTCTAAAACGAAATGAACATAATTAAATCAGCGGTCGTTCATGTATTAAAGCAAAGTTTAAGAGAAGCAGATGACTATTAATTAAAAGGGATTCTGAAATCAAGTCACGCGATAAATAATTTAGTGATCCTACCTTCTAAATTAGATACAACTTAAAATGCATTATATTGTATGACATATTTAACCTTTTAAGCCCGGGTCATTAAAAAATAAATCACCTTTACAACCGTGGAGATATGTTTAAAAACCATCTATTAATTACGAATTGATTATCAATTGAAACAATTTTAGTTACGGAGCTCTATTTTATAAAATTTCCTTTAAATCCTGAACGAAATTTTATTTTTCCATAATTCAATATTCAAGTTATTAATAGTATTTAAATAATTTTGTAAGGAGTATTTATACTGTTATGCATATTGGTATAAATCCTTAATAGATATGTATGAGATGATATCATAAATATAATGTACATTACTATAAAAATACAATAAATAATACATGTTATATAAAGTATAATATATTGCAATAGCAACGTACCTTATATGATTCATCGCCTTACATCACTTTTATTCAATATATACATATATTATAATATATTTATATTATATTATATTAAATATAATAGGGCTATCAATGAGTTCTAAGCCTTCAGTTCATGTTTTTTATTTTTCCAATTTATAATGATATTGTATGTATAATGTATAAATATGAACAAAAAATTAAATAAATATGAACGGAAGACGAAGAAGATTGATAGCAATATTATATGTATACACCTTCTATGTATATATTATATGTAGGTACTTTACAAATCCCTTTTATCCAATTCATATAATGATCAATATACAATGTAAGATACATAATATATATGAAATATATTGCTAACTCAATAAATATAAGAAAAATACAATGTATGGTACTTAAAATTTAAGAAATATGTAAAATATTTTGCCTATTCAAAAAATATAAGCAATAAAAAATGTATGGTACATAATATGTATGAAATATGTTGAATATATTGCTTACTTAAGAAATATATTCAAAAGCCATGAACTCGAGTATGTCTCGAGTTCAGGGCTTAATAGGCTAATACACATGTCTGGATATTTATAAATTGCTAATGAATGGCATATGTGCCCGTATTTATAATGATTGATGAAAACTGACGACTGGAAGTAAATACATAAAAAGACTTAAATGTTCCTCACTCACTTATTTACTTTGAGCTTGAACTGATTGACCTTTATTCTTATCAAATAACTTTTTAGAAAGTTAAATTCTTGTAATGGGATGAGTGTAATCAAGAAAGAAGTACTTATAGTCATAACTTGGATGTTTTTATAAGGAGTCATTCAATTTAGCTGGTAAATAAAATTGGTAACATCTCTTTTATCGCAAATATGTTCAGAAGTAACTTTTTTATCTTTTTTATACTTCAAAACTTTGTGAATGAGAATGAGAGAAAGAGTTGGAGAATGTAAACAAATGCGTAAATCTATTTATACAAACAAGTTTCATAAAAGCATAAATCATATCATCAGAAATGTTCATTCTCTGTGATGAAAGATAATAAAATACTTATTGTAAGCATTTTGTTAAAGTAATAATGTGAACATTGTGATGTGAAGCCAGTAAAGCGTGAGCATTATAAAATTATAATAAATATAATTATATAACCTATCTGTATATTAAGTGACATGAGAAAGCAAAATTAACAAACGAAGAGGAACTCCAAAAGTTTAACCACCCGTCCCCAAAATTTGTATGATGATGATGAAAATGATGATATTCTGTTCCCAACTGAAATACAATTTCCGATTTCAGAGAGCTCATTAAGCTGGGAATTCAAACGGTGAGATAATGAATAGATAAAAGCATGTTTCACGGCGGCGTCCTTCTCATGAAAGAAAGTCCATTAGAGGAACTAACTACTTTACTTTTACATACAACCTCCTACTTCCCCTACGCATACCCTCAAACCTCTTTTCCATCCGAGAAGAAAGGAACGGAAGAGGTGCAATAAATCTTATCGGATCCTGGTAAAGGAGTTCTTTCGAATGAGGAACGCCCGAGACTGAAGAAAACACAATGCAAATGGAGTGGCTCACCAAACTACTCCTTGTATGATAATAACACATTGTGTTCAGGAAGGGGGACACTGGGGAAAAGGTGTAAAAGCCCCGTGTGCCAGGTGACGATAAGTTCAGATGGTTGTTCGGATTAAAGAACATTCGTGATGTGTGTCCTACTATTGGCAGATATATAAATATACATACTAGGACAAAGTAAAACCGAGCGAACCGAGATATATTTTTATAAGACTTGTTCCAAATTCACATACATAACATACAGGTAGAGTAGCAAATACTGTAGCATATACTTAGTATACTGATATACATATGAATAAAGAATAATGAGGAAGAATGATGGACTAGTGATGATTGTTATTATGTCGTCAGATTTTCACCTTATAGGACCCAGCGCATGAACTTCTTTTCATGTTCTCATTAATTTAGTTTTTCCAGGGCTAGGTAAAAGGAAGAAAAGTTGTGAGAGTAAAAAAGCGAAAGAAGCCCCCTTTCACCTTACCCCTGTCACTCACGATCTTTCGAAAGCAAAGGTTTATTTGTTCGTAAAGAGCTTGAGAGTAAATCTTTCCCTTCATCCCCACTGATCCTTTCCTCGATTCAATTCTACAAATTAAAGTCTTAGAGCTTCGAATTCACAATAGGACCTTCCTCCACTGCCTCCAAAATTTCTATACATCACTCGTCCAGCCTCTTCCTCTCCAAGCGTAGAAAACCATTACGAGTTTCTCCATTAATTATTTTTCAATGTGTCTGTCTCTGGCGAACTTGAATGGCCAGGCTGAGAATGTCACTTAGATTGCAACAAATGGACTTTTTTCGCCTCTCGTCTAATCGCCTATCCCAAATCCTCTCCTAATTTACATCGAGGATTAGGCGGGGTAAACGAGAACATTCAATCCATTTGTTTTAATCAATCTACATGTGTGTGGTGGAGGCAACGAGTTCACCAAATGCGTCATCGGCTGCCAAAAGATTTACTCCTAAGATTCGTGAGACTTTCCTTTTCAACCTTTTCAACCCATAAGACCCAACAATTGAAGTGAGAAATGCCATTTATGTTAACGGGAACAACAAACTGTTGTGAACGACTTCACATCTTCCCATACAATCAATTCAATCCCACACATTTCCTCCCATAACTCCACTGGCCTTTTATGCTAACGATGGATGTAAAAAACAGTTAAATTATACATTTACTTATATGTAATTATAATATGTATTTGTGAGTGATTCTAAAAAGTTCTTCGTAAAAATACAAACGTGTTTTTTCTCCAAAATTCAAAATCATTAATAGCTTGCGCTCTCATTTCCAGTCAACTCCAAAGACAATGATAGAAGAACCACAATGAGACTTTTCTTTATCAAGAGCACGTAACGTTAAACAGGTTAAAATAATGAAATTTTGCGTGAGTGAACCTACGTAATTTCTATCCCTATGGTTAGAGAGTACGTATGTACATTGAAAACGTGTTTGACACAATAGCCATCTACGTCAAGACTCGCTTAATATTTATGAATCATTCTTTAAATGCGAAATTGAAGATTCAAAGTGTCAAATGAGCAATGTCACTTGTCAGTTCAAGACACATTATACCGCTCATCATCGTGACTTTTAATTATTGGAATATTCATAGAAGAAAGATAATGCTAATAATACATGTCTGGTTTGGACGTCATAACTTGACTACATAAATAACCTTTTTAACAACTCACAATAATAATAATCGAAAACACTAAAACAACATTTCACAGATTCAATTGACTCAATTGAGTATTATGTAATTGCATTTGTATAGGAGTAAATGATTTTATAGTTCGTTTGTAACAACTTTCCTTATTTGTTATTATTGAGTGAGTGTCTGTTTTGTGTCACCACGTGAGGAGTTGAAAAGTTCCCTAACCGCAATGTTAAACCCCCGAAATTGACGTTGAATGATTAAACGTGATTCAAATTTGGTATGATAAATACAGACAATATCATATGTTAAAAAGTAAACAAATATTGGGTGAGAAAATGACATAATATTTACACTTGTATAAAACAAACGCGTACGAGTATTTACAGATATATTTGAATATTCCTAAATATTCATGTTTATGAACTAGAAATTGAAATATGGCATCTGAAAGTAATTTATGTAAATTGACATCATGCACATGTGAAGATTAGAAAGAATTAATTATAACCCAGTTGATGTAATGCAAATGTTGTGATATTCAAAAGTTCTACTCAAAGGGGAATTTTCCTATAGCTCAATAGGCAATTTGTGATGAATGCCTTTGGATGAATAATAGTAACTTTGTGCACATTAGAACCTCGTTTAAGTTGAGAGGAATGGAATGACATTCTAAGCATTGGAGTAACTATTACATATGTGAAGAGAGAGAGAGAGCCGAGTGTGGAGTGTTTGGGGAGTAAGTGGGGGGAGGGAGGTAATTGACGTCAAAGAGTCCTGGCATCAATTTTATGCAGCAGGTCTTACCCTCATCTCTCCACTTCTTGTCCCCTTCTTACGAACTACCACACTTTCTCACCTCCTCGGTCAGAGAGCTTAAGACGGGCGAGAGAGCCAGTGGGAAGAACCTTCAAGTTGCAGGGATAAGTCTCAGGCTCTTGTGTCCCAAGGCTCTGAAGGAAGAAAAAGAACCGAGTTCGTTTAGCTCGTCTCCAACGGCCCCTCAGTCATTGGAGAGGAACGAAGCGATCAATAGCGATCGAGGTAATAAAAGATTCTCCACAATCCCCGATCTCCTCCAGCAGCCCTTCTCCGCAAACTTGATTGAAGATCCATTTACCCGTCTCTCCGTCAAGGGAACTTTGAGGAAGAATCTGAGCCCCCAAAGTGTCAGTTTCATCTTCCAGAATCGTGGAATTGGGGCGCGGAAGGGCGAAAAACGTCAGTCTGAATCCGAGCTACCTGTGGCCTTAGGCCCCGTCAATTCAACAACAAACAGAGCCCGTGAGGTGGCCCGGAGGGACAATCCGGTGTTCTTTAATGAAGAAGTGAGAGAAGCGGCGAGGAGACTCTTTCCGCCCGATCACGCCCATCTCCGTCACTCTCCCGAACCGAACCAGGCGGAATCGAATCATCAATCAAACTCAACGAGTAGGACAAACTCCGCGCCAAGCCCTGTCATCAACTTCAACTTTCCCAAGAATAAAGACCGTATCGATCAGGGAGGTTTCTTTCCCTTCGACAATTACTGCGACGACCGACACAGGAGAGAAGAATCCACCCAGGAAGAATCCAAACTTGTCCCATTCACCCCGCGGCCTGTCAAGCTCCATGTGAAGGAAATTAGATTCACGGGAGAAGACTGCCTCATTCCGCCGCACAGGTTCCCAAAGCCGCTCTCCCGACATTTCAAAGAGAACCTCACAAGAAAGACCTCTCATTACACTCAGGGGATGAATGGCAAAAGCCTATCGGAATCCTATCAGCTTCTCAAAAAGGATCAGGCAAATTGAATTACCCTACCTCACCGCCTTATAATATAATATCAATCGAATTCAATTATTAAGTCTAATCCAGATGGACATCATGGAAGCTCTTTCAGCTCATTTAGAGAAAGAGAACTTCTTCAACCTCCAGCCCCGCCCCGAAGTCGTCAATATTCGAATCGAGGAGGCGGAGAGCCCAAGGAACAAATCCGACACATTCAACCGAATCAACAACTTTGCCGAGGACGATGAAGCTCGGGGATTGTTAATCAGGAAGCCTATTGAAAGAGCAGGAGGATCTCCTGAAAAAACCATGTATTTTCACTCGTCCAACCATGAAGCTTTTCTCCTCCAAGTACCAAAATGTGACATAAGGAAATTGGCTGTTATGCCTCCGACATCACAAAACGAGTCTAAGACGCCCAGCTCGAGCTGAAAACAAACTCCGAGAGTCTCAACACTTCCCTTATTCCTTTCATCATAATGGCTCCAAAGACCCGACACCCCGCGGAGAAGAGATACGTAAAAGAGAAGGCTGAGTTCTCACTCACTTTCTCCCTTTCTGACCACCCGTACGGGAGAATGCGTTTTACATCATTAATAAATTCCAAAGCTCTTTTCTCCCCCGCGAATCCTTTAATCGGATATCTCCTTCTCCCTGTCCAAACAATTAATTCGCCGGAAGTATTGTCTAAGCCAGAATAATGAATCTCCGCGTCACACCGTTGAACTTTGAATATTTTACTCTCCTGTTCCACAACGGAATATTTTCTTGTTAGCGACTCCTATTGTACGTATACATAACGTATTATGCTTATGTATTAAATTATCGTTAGTAAATTCGTATTCGTTAGACTAGATTTTAATATAGAGGTAATGTAAGATAAGCATTTATGTGTGTTATGTTATGTATTATGTACAATATGCTTCTTTTCATCATGGTATTTGTATTCTAATTAAATAAAACTTGGTTGATTATGGCACGATTGTTTCACTTCCATACTCCTTTCCACTCCACGTGAAAGTAATTAATTGGCGATCAAATTTCCATCTCACGAAAATGATCATTAAACGATAGCCCTAATGTTCACCACTATATTCAATTTAGGAAAGCTTCCCCTGCGAAATTGCCAAAAGTTTGTTGCGAACAGGAGCCAACGTCATAATTAAGCATAATATTAATATTAATTCAAGTGGTGATTTCATAAGAAGAAAATGCAATAGTCATTAAGAGATTCCAATTGAAGATACACCAATTAAAAGTTTGGAATTGGATTTAGGTCACGCTTAAATTAGCAAATGCTTCAAGTTTCATTGTAGAATACCTAAATTATATCACGACATTAAAAAGGAGAGAATGAACCTTGGAATATTGAGCTACGACGTATTTGAGGATCATTGGAGGGGCTTCTTTGAGCAACGGTTCAACCATGGCGAGATCTTCGGTTCGAATGAGAATGTTTTTCAGAGCCTGTTTCGCCTTCACCCTCGTCTCCTCTGAGATGGATGGTTTCATGTAAATCTAAAATAGAAACAGAAATTAACGAGTTGCTCAAGATGGGAGGAATTCCCGGGAGTTAAACGTCTTGACGGTTTGATGCATATAGCCACATATGTATACACTTACACAAGTAAATACTAGACATATGATTAAACTTGTGTATCAAGTTATTTGCAAAGAACTTGGCATTGAAGGTTCAATTGGAATCATCTGCCCTTTCCAAAGTGCGAAACTTAATATTAGAAGCCTAATAAATATGGAGTAAACTCACTTGTAAGATCTTTGGTAAAAGACCACATGCGGCGACGTTCTTGGCGTGTTCTGTGGAGTGACGACCGATGTGTCCAAGGGCCCAAAACGCCGAAGCCGCAACGTTAGGGTCTGGGTCGTCAGCACAGATTGCTAAAGCATCCACTCCCTAGAGACCATCAGACAATGAGATAATTAGTCACTTTTACGAGCTCCTCGTTCCGAACCGCCTTTGTCTCTCCTCTTTAATTCACTCGCCCAGTCTCTGGATATTATTATATAATATGAAAGGGAATGGTTTATAGACCCATATTTCTCTGTGAGCCCTGTCGGGAAAAAGTTAATTCGTTTAATAGGCCGACGAGGCGGCAATGAGGAAAAGAGGCTTCTTCCAAGCTCATAAAATGGAGAGAAAGGGAGACAATGATTAAAAGCACAGAGCAGATCTCTGGCCCGCCTTCATCGTGAAACTCTCAGGCTCGTAATTCCTAATCCACTTTCAAGTTCTTCATCATTAGTTGAGAGACAAAGAAAGGCTTTTACCTTCGCGTAGATGACAGATAGAGCGAGTGCCGGGTTGTGGCCAGCGATGAATCCAAGAGCTATAATCCCTCCCAGCTTCGTGTCCCCGGTATTCTGAATTGTGGCGTTGACAAGGACAGCTAATCCTCCAGCTTCCACGACCAATTGAGCTAACTTTTATGGGGGATTTAAAGCCCAATTAGAATCATTTGGGATCATTATCATTCATACCTCGAGGGTGTGCTTAACGATTTCCTTAATGAGATTGCACGCAGCCCGCCGCACTCCCTCGTCGGGATGTCCAGCATGTTCCAGGGCGATTGGGAAGATTTCGGCGGCCACGACCAGCTCGGCCATCTCGAGCGTATGTTTAGCAATAGAGGCCAAAGCAGTCATCGCTTGTCTCTGGAATAATATTATTAAAATGATTAAAATATGATACATATATGAATATTCAACAGAATGCCCTTGGGTCATGGAACGGGTCGGCGAGACGAAGTTGTCACTCCAATTCACCCGCCTCTCTAATGCCTGTCACGCCCATTAAAGAGGAAGAAATCTCAAGGGTTCGTAAAAGAAATGGACTAGGAGTTTTCTTCTCCGGGTCTCGACATTAAAAAGAGAGGGTTTGGGGGAGGGTGAGGGTAAGAGAGCCATTCGCGAATCGTTAGCGGAAAGAGGGGTAACTCGGAAATGGCCATTTGTCGCTGAGAATAAAAAGAGATTTAAATCTTGGGAAAAATAAAGAATTGTTCCCGATTGAGCCCTTTCAATTGGACAAAGCCAATCGAGGAGAAGAAAATAGAAAAAGGGAGCGGAGCATAATAAAAGGAGTAGGCGAGACGGCCAGATGCTTCACCTCCCAACATGATGAAATACGTAAATAGTGAGAAGTAGCGAGTTGTCAAACCGATGGGGGGAAACCGGAGGAAGAAACCTCCGAGTCTCGATCGGAATCATTTCATTTTACGAAGGAGAAATCACACTCCCCCGACAACTTCATTTTCCCGTATTGACATCGTGACTTGGATCGAACCACTATAATATTATAATGAAGAGACCACCTTCAGTTTCGGATCAAGGTTCGCAACGGAGCGGACCAAATGGGGCACTGCGCCCGCTTGAATCACGACTTCTGCCGTTTCCGGACCGTGCTTCGCAATATCACTTAAAGCCGAGGCTGCAACTTGCCTCACGCTTACTTCCGGCTCTTGAAGGTTCAAAACGAGTAAAGGCACAGCGCCTAAAATGTCATAATAAAACCGTGTTGAATACGATTATACTCCTATGTATTTTAAATATATTTATGTAAGTAGTTTTTACTAGTTATATAAAGATGTGTTTTTAAAATAGTAAGAGCTAAAGAGTAATTTAATTATTTTAACCTGCTCTGATAACACTCAGGGCCAAATTGGCATCATGACGAGCAATGTATCCCAACACCCACGCCGCGGATTCCTTTAACCCGGGATCCAAGTCTTCCAGAGATTTTACAACTTGATCTAACCCTCCAATGTCGATCACGTTCCGGGCGAGCTCTCCAGAGTGACGGACGATTGATTTGATAGCCATTAACGCTGACTTCTTCAAAAATTTCTGCAATTACAATGATAAAAGGAGAACAATTTTGAATTTATTTCCACTATTACTCTTGAAAGATCTGACGTTGAAATTAGAAAGGGTTTTGGAATGAATTGCATTCTTTCTCTTTTAACAAATTGTTTCATGTTAAATTAAAACCATATAATATCGCATTCCCTATCTATTTAACAAGGAATTTCTTCTTGTAGATAGTACACCTAAATAACAGATATATAATATATGGTAGATATTCATTTAAAACTAACATTAATCGATCATATGAATTTGGTATTTTTGAAATAAAACTAAGTGCGTATTTCCAAAATTAAACATTTTCCAACATTGTAACCATTTTATCATACATTATATTATTAAAGTAAATACTGTATAATTAAATATTTAAAAACAATATATAATTACGCACATTTGTCTTTTCCATATTGAAATAAAGTAGGATCCGAATAATGTCCATTTTAACAAGCTGTTCAGCAATTTTAGGGTCATGATTCGCCAATTTTCCAATGGCAATGGCAGCATTCTGTTGAATGGATGGTGAAATGTCTGTGAGGAGATTTCTCAGCAGCAGAAGGGCATTGTTTTGCATGAGCGGTTCCACACATTCGGTCTTCCCCGCAATTTCAGCTACAGATTGAGCAAAAAGGCCTCGAGCATTTTGATATTGCTGAAAAACTATGAATCTCAATTACTACAAATTAAATTTACGTAAAAGTATATCCCTTATATTATACTCATCCCTTTTTGGTTCATTGGGAATTGACTGATAGACTTAAAAATCAAGCATTGATTAAAATAAATGTTATAATAAGGCTGTGATATAACTTCTTACTTATAGAAACTTTTTGGTTCATGATGGATCCCCTTCGTCACGGAAGATTCTTGAGGTTTCTTTAAAAACAACTTAAAAGACTACTCCGCACACTCAGACAAAATTTAAAAAGGATGACATGAGACAAACTTGCTTTCTTTTCAAAAGTTTTTTCCTCTATGATGAAAAACTTTTCATTTCTTTTTGAGCACAATCGAGTTTTTATGATTTTCTATTAATAACTTACATGGAGACACGGAATGATTTCTCATAATATCCAAACCTTTTTTCTTCGCCCAAATTGTGTGATAAATAATAAAAAAACAAGTAGAAGCTGTAAAATGAAAATATAGAAACGAACAAAACAATCACAACTTCACAACATCACAAGATCTCATAACATCCCCAAACGAGTGAGGAGTAAAATCGACTTGAAAAATTGTAAAAGATTTGAAACCTTCTCGGAATTGATATCAATTTCTTTTTCAATTCAAAAATTCGTTCTTTTCAATCTCTCCGTGGAATTCTTTTCGGTCGAGGACAGGGAAATGGCTTTTACTCGCTACACGATGTCATTACAAAAGACTTTCCCTAACATGTGGAAGAATTTCAATTCTGCGAATGTATACAAAGCATTTTAATAATATTCTAATTTCCTAATCATTAAATACCTCTCTAAAACCTTTTTTTGAAGAATCTAAGAAATGTCATATCATTAATACATACACTCATACACATAATGTAATATAATGTATTTGTAAATTCTTATCGTTAGCTCCATACAAATGGGCCTAGTTTTGCCTCTGCAAGTGGAGAAAAGGGCCAACTCTATGAGAAAAAACCAATAAAGGTTATTAAATTATATAACGTGTAACATATTTCAATAATACAAAGAACTACTACAATACTTTCAATAGTATATTCTGTACAATGATATAATATAATACATTTTTGACATTATAGTTATTGTAAGGTTAATAGATAAATGACGAATCACTAACTATTTAATAATTTGAAGAACCTATATGTAAGTATCTGTAAATCTAAGTATAATTTTTTTCTTACTAATTTTTTAGTTTCTTCTCGAAAAGGGAAAAACCTACAAGTGGTGTGCGTGTGGATTGAGTGGCAAACAAGTGGGTCCATGAAATTATTAACATTAAATATTACAAATGACTTTTAGGAGCTCTTAATATAATGAAGTATATACCATTTGCAGGAATGCTATCTTGTCAAGATAATGACCATTTCTATCAGAGTTCTATTAACCGATTCTTTCTTTATATTTTCAGCGTTTTTGTGATGGGGTACGAGAAAAAATTCATTTCCTTAGATCAATCATTCCAATAAGGGAATATTTCTAAGAAAAGAATCGAGCATCGCGCTTGCAATTCTTTGATGAGAACCATTCTAAAGAATTTATGATTTATGATATTTTCCGATGTTAATTTAAATGTTTAAATTAAGTAGCTGACAAACATTTTCATCACAATTGTAATTTTTTCCTTTAGACACACAAAACTCCTGCGAACAAGGCTGGCCTTTACCCAATTGATTTCGTTCCACAAGAAACAAAGGGTAAGATTGTACTATCTACCTAATACTGCATCTAACAGTATACAGATACAGTATGTATAACATGTGTACCATATAAGATATGGATTTGCTACCTTTTAGTTACGTGAACTCTTGATAAATTGTGAGCTTATTTGCTTGTTTTGTTTTGTTATTGTAGAACAAATGGTGTGCAACTGCAAGCAAACCAACAACAGTCCATTTTGCGACGGAACTCATGCAAAGATCTAAATCCCCTGTATTACTATCACTAACTGAAACCGAACTCTCTCATCTACTAATATTCTCTTTAACAAGTTATATATGAAGAATTAAATTTATATAAAATTAATAAGTCCCTTGATATTGATAATTAAATAAAAGTATTGCTTAAACTTTAAATTGATTTCAAGATCATTCAGTTGGAGGGAGAATTATTTTAATTAAATGACTTTTGAACTGGTTATATGAATATTTCTTTAATCAATTCAATTATAATGATGCATTTCATTTTACATGTGTATTTATTACCTATAATTCTAATTTCAGAAAATACTCATACATATATTAATATCTTTATTTATGAATATCTTAATCCTACTATGGATGTATGTACGATTACAGTTACATATTTATTAAGTTTATGTATAAGGTACAGTGTTCACAAGTTTTGATTTTCACAATTTACATTGTACTGGCTTCTATTGTAAATCTCAAAAAGCATAAATTCAAGTCCTATCACATATAAACGACTATTTATGTAGGTAAACACATTATTATTCTCTCAACAATCCATTCCACTGTAATTGACCTTTGAGTAATATTAATTCGATTTAATCTACAATAAATCTAATATTAATCTATAAATCTATTCTACAATTTTTTTTATAGTACACTTGTTTTATAATTTTCAAACTTTTCAAGAAATTGTTAAAACAAACGTATGCCTGAATAACCTTTCAATGCTATAAAGTAAACAATGATCATCCAGCATAAATATTGATAATAACACCGAATTTATTCAAATTGTTACTTATTATGACAATTAAAACCTCAAAATTAAAATGAATGTGAAGGGCATATTAGGATAGTAAGAATTTAATGGCTATTAATCAAGAAAAAGGACATTCATATTGAAATTTAATATCAAACAGATAGTTAAAGTCGAACCTTAGAAGAATTTATACTTTTAAAAATAAGCGACTTAAGAACCTGAAATTTGATTTAAAATAAATGTTTAAGTTTGTAATATAATTTGGCTATTGCCACTACTAAAGAAATAAAATACAATTTTGAATAAGGCAAGTTTACATTATTGTTAGAATTAGAATTTAAGATAAACTACACTTTCATGTTAAGGCTTCATGTTAATGTTACTCTTCTTGGTAAATCCAATCTAGAGCATTGCGGACTATCCCAAACTTCAGTCTATTGAGGAAAACGCGAATGAGTTCAAATTCTAGTTCAGCTTGAATCCTCGGTCCGTTCCACTGGCACAGAACTTTGGTCGTTAGTGCTAAAAGCCATTGCATGACCTGAAAAAAATCATTAAACTCACAGTTAATTACTCCTTTTAATTTTAAAAATCACCTCAGAATTGGAAGGCTTTTCCTTATCCCGTCTCAGCCACATGGTGGGACCCCAAAGATATAAATGGCAGATGGTGGCTGACACATCAGCATTGACTCTCTAATAAAAATGACATTAAGTAGAGACGTAACCTTTTATATGAGCGGAGTAAGTAGACATTACCTGGCTCGGATTTTTCCTCAAAAGATTTTTGACGAGTCTCCTGAGGATGGGCGGAACGTCATGAGGCAGTTGGGGCAAGGCATTTTCCTCGTACGTCCGAGAGTCGTATTTTCTTTCACCCTTTTCTCCCCTCATGTAAAATGGATTCTCAGCTCCAAAGATTTGATAGCCAATGGTTCCGGCACTCCAAAGATCAGCTTTCTCGTAAGAAAGCTTCTTGAATGATCCTGGTTTGGCGTTGGCGATCTCTGGACTCATTAGAGCAGGATTTCCCCCACGGCTAGTGTCATTACTTCGAAATGGAATACTTAATCCATTCGCTTCATCAGCTAAACAACAGCCAAAGTCACCAATTACCAAATGAGGGTAGTTGTTATCCGAATTATATTTCAGTAGGAGATTATCGGCTTTTAAATCCCTATAAAATAAAATTGTAAATTAGTTTTAATACCAAAATTTGTTAACACTAAAAGGTTTATTTATTTGAAGTTCTTTATAAATATTTAATTTTCATTTGAACTTCGAAAGGGTATTATCGTAAATTCCATAATAAATAATTAATTAGTTGGGTTATACCTGTGAGCAATAGAATTTTCAAAGAGATGGGCCAATCCTTCAAGAAGTTGAACAAAGAGATAAACTCTTGTTTTCATAGTCAAATCTGTTTTTTCCTGAAGGTATCTTTCGAGATTTGTGTCGTAGCTAAAATTAAAGGATACAAATTACATTTATACTAAATATGAATTAGATAAACAATTAAATGATGATTGGCTTTAAAACTTTACTTTTTCATCACGAGGTAAAGAGTCATATTTCGACCTTGGCCATCAGAATTGAGACGTGGTGGTAAAGCCATGGCATAACGTTCCATGCCAGGCAAAAGAATTTTCTGATCCGCAAACACAGAATGAATTTCAATTATGTTTGGATGTGGTGGACATTTCTTAAAATCGCCAAAAAAACTGAAAATAATACCGAATAAATTAATAAATTAGCAAAAATATGCCAATATTTTATATTGAATGAACTCGTAGTTCAAAATTCCTCTCTGCGACAATGTTAAATATAAATTCAATGTGAATTTGTTGTAATATAATAAATATACGTACTCTAAAAAAGACAATGAAAATTATTATAAACTAACCCATCATTCAAAATATTTTCTAAATCAAGTTGAATCTTTTTTGCAGGAACAATTTCTTTTTTAAACCCTAGCATAATCGATAGAGCATTTGAAGCCTCCCAGTAATTATCCATCATTTTAATTGCGAATGGCCATTTCTTCGTCTCGTTATCTTTTATTTCCTCGGTGGAATCAGTTGTTGACTCTCTCTTATAATCAGCAGCGTAAACAACCGCTTCACTTCCTTTTCCAATGAAAGGTCCAAATTGGAAAATTATTGCAGATAATTTTTCATTTTCCGAATCGCTCGCTGGACTTTGGAGTTCCACGTCTTCGCTCACGAGTGGCTTTTTTGACAAAGATGACTGAAAAATTGTAAAATATAGTAAATGTTAATATAATAATTAATTAATTTGAATTTATAAAATATTAGTTAATACTTTAATATAATTTATAAAATTTATTGTTCATTTCTTCTTACTTTTATTTCCCAACAAAGACCTTCGAATTCATCAGATTTGGTCAACATTCCGTTCCCCGAAGCAAGTGAGAGCCCAACAAGAGCAAAAAACGGTCTCGAGTTATTTCCATATATTAATTGTTGAATGGCTCGTTTTCTTATACTTTCAGAACTGTTGCTTGAAACCCTTTTAAGTACATTTCCAACGAAGACTTTTCTATAATAAATAAGCACCATTTCGTCAATTAATTACTCATATCGGAGTCATACAATTTATTGGTGTTGCATTACATGAATCAGTATTAACTTACCTAAATTGGGCATGGATTTCTTTTCCAACCCATTCTATCACATTTGACCCAGTGCCTTGACATGTAAATTGTCCAGCCCTTCCGTTTCCACCTAGAGTAGATGACTCTCCTTCAACGTGAATGTTCCGCTCTATCTTGAGTTCTTTTGAGATTTTGATTTGTCTATAAGGGCCCCCGAAAAAACGTGTTCGGAGTAAAGTTTGACCATGATATATCAATCGACGAATAAATGACATGTCGACCCGATTGTTTTGCTTATGTGCAAAAAGCGTTACTCTATACATTTATTCATGCAAGAGCAAGCCCTTATAGAATCCTCGATTAGCCAGATTGATGAATCTGAAATAACATAATACCGATTAGCGAGCTTGAAGTTGAAATAACATAATATTATCTAACATCTGAGAAACTTAATAATCCTAGATAAATTATATCACAATTTTCATAATTGTCTAAAAAACTAAAAATGTAATATGACGTCTTTACCATTAAACTCCGAAACCAATCTTATGAAATAAGGAAGTTTGCTCCAAATAAAATAGGAGAACGAGGCCGACGTTGAAATTTTAAATGCCTATATAAAATTTTGTTCCAGACTTTGATAATGTAAAATTACTTCAAAAGGATTCTGAGGTCCCTTGACCCTTTGTTATTGATGTCAAAGTTGAAAGTCGAACCCAGTCGAAGTCCAATGCCAAATTTAATAATAAAGACAGGATGAAAGAAAGGAAAGAAGGCAGGCTCTAGATGTTCGGTTGCATCGAATGAAAATTGGTGCCCCAATTTTGTGCTTAATTTTATTGCCTGTAGTTAAACTATTAATTACCATTTATTTTTTATTATTAATCTTAATTCATGTAAATGCACAATATTATAATCATCATTGAATATAATACACAAAGCACAATGATTTCAATGGATAAGACATGAATGTTTCATAAATAAATTTAAATTGGTGCTACGTGCCAAATTACACTCTTCAAAAGTACTATAAAAATCCAATTATTTTAAACGGGATGGAAATGAAAATGACATCATTACTTTTATATATTTTTATTAGTGTCTTAAATGAACCCATTCAACAATAAAGTTGAAATTGTCTTGTTTTTAATATTTGACTAGCGTTAATACAAGTTTACTTTTCAGATGCTCAGCCATTCTTGATTATGTTGATTCGCCATGTCGAAATGGTAGATCAAGAATAAACGATATTTTGTATAATATTTAGTGGTAGAAACTTATTGTTAGTTAATTAAATGACATGTTCTAATAGCACTAATGAGATACATGTTTTAAGTTTTATCATATAGTTGATGTCAGAGATTTAACTCCATAAATAAAGAAGGTAGTTGCAGGGTGTTTATATATCATAATTTCCACAATCAATTATTTTTGACCCCTTGTTTCGAATGACATAATAATCCGAAGATCGGGTAAGAGTCTGAAAAGTGAACCTATTATTTTAATTTGAAACAATAGGTACATAAGTTATAGGTAATATCTTTAATATATTCGTTCCTAAAAGCTAAATATTATTCTTCTCTTTTTGCTTTACAAAAACATGAAGAGATATAACGAAATACGATTGTGTGTTGTAATTGTAATTGTAGGAAATGCAAAAATTGCAAAATATCAAAATGTTCGAACGCTCAAAGTTATTAAATCGTACATTAATTTTTAGGGTTTTGTCATCTTTTTAAGTAGATATTCATTAAGTATTTATAATATATGGAAATCTTCATTCCTTCACTAGTTGAAACTTGCAATATTACAATTATTTAACTTGGAAAAATGACAAACGCTTTTATAGAGTTAGAACACTTAACAATTTTTTAACACTGTATACTCTTACATCAACAACAATGCTAAAACTGTTTTGCCCACTTGATTTTTAATTTTTAAGTACTCATGTCTATGTACGAGTAATTCGCACCAAACCTGCCTGTGCAAAGTCTAAACTGACGAGAGAGTTGTGTGTCGCTTGACAAGCGTGTAAATAGTTGAGGGACTTTTTTTGCACATAAATGAACATTTTTGGTTATTTGGATGTAAGGATGGCTATGTTTCTTAAGAGCTCTGGGGCCCTTTGACAGGTAGACTTGCAATTTACTTAATTAGTATTTAAGGCAAGAACGTCACTTCTAAAAGTGACGGCAGTATCAATTTATGCTCATTACACTCATTTATACAAACATGGGGATCGCCGGATCCCGATTCGATTCATCATCAACATCAATTCAATGGTTCAAGAATCTCAATCACGAACATGTTCTCATGATACAAAATCCCATTTGCGCCTTTCAAAAAATTGAGAACGAGGACAACGGAGAAGTAGAGGAATCAAGAGGGACCCACAAGGGCCCTTCAACATCATCAACAACAATCAACAAAATGTAATACAAGGTGGAAAATGACACATGCAGAAGACAACAATCAAGACGGGAATAAACACACAGTGGTTATTTTTCTTGGCCCTCTTCAAATGAGCCTTCAATAAATTGTATCTCAGGAGCGAGAAGGAGAGATAGAGAGAAGACCAAAAGTAACGAGACGGACTTTCCGGCAGTCAGATTCATCTAGTCGCGAATATCAAAATCTGGACTTTGCTGAAGCTGCTCAATAATATCTCAAGGGTTACGCTTACAACAAGTTTCCTTAATTTAATAAATACGAGGTAATAGGTGTACGTAAGTTAATCATTATGTACACGAGTCTTAAAGGCTAGAATATAACGTATTTAATTATAGAAACATATATCAACAAGGTATTCACATGTAAATTACAATAATAGTTTAAGGGTTAACATTACTTTGTATGAAGTAAGAACGATTTTTTGGTAGACATGGAGAGAGAACAAGGCCCTTGTGACTATTTCACAGGGAAGTCAGGCCAGTAGTTAATGTGATATCGATGTGTTGATCCTTCGAAGAGGCGGTCAAGCCAATTTGACAAATTATCCAATAAGTGGTTTGTGAAGAGGACACCTCCGCCGGGACCTTCGGAGCTCCTTTCAATCTAAATACATCATCCATTTAAAACATGTTCCCACAATCAGGAAAGGAATGATGCAATTGAGCCCAAGTACAAAGACGGATTAAAATCGGATCGAATTCATACCGAGAGGTGACGACCTCGTTCGACGTCAGAATGATCATCACTGCTATTATCAGAATCGAATCCGAGAAAGCCCCCATTCCTATAGCCTCCCCTCGACCGCTAAAATAATAAAAATGTCATTGTTTGTTTTCATCGAGTGGTCAATCATTTGCACGATTATTGACAGGGGAAATGATTGTATAGGCACTTACTCTTGTATTCCCTATTCCAGGCAGTGTGGCGTGGAACACGCAGAAGTATTTCCGATGTCCATTGAGGGACAACACTGTGCCAACACAGTTTCTTGGATTTATGGTCAAGTTCCTTTGCTCACTGAGGCTGAGGAGCAAAAGTTGTTTGTACCAGCTGAGGCCTCCTCCTCGGTCCACATGCATAAAAGCAAATTGTAATGACTTATTTCTGAAATTATAAAAAATAAATCAAATTAGTATCAGCTGTATCAGACCCAGAATATTTATGATTATAAATAAATAATTTGTATTAACCATTTTAATGTTTATAACGATTTATAACTAATACTAATTATACTGTTACTAATGAAATACAATTTAATTCGAGAGTCTAACTTTCTATAAGGCCAAACGCAGCGTTGGAATTTGGGGAGCAAAGAACTTTTCGTGTCTGTGTCGAGGAGGAGGACGACTGTTCTACAGCCAGGTTTAATCAGTCGTACTAATCCATTATATGTTTCTCCCCTCATTTCATGGACCCTCAGTTCTGGACTTGTGGTGTAGTTGGGACTGGAAGATCCTTGAGCTGTTGAGCGATTGGATATCGACGATGAGTTGTTCACTCCAATATTTCCTCCTGTGCTAGCTGCATTGGCTCGAGCCTTCGCTAAGATGCTCTCTTCCTCGAGTCGACTATAAAAACACAAATAATCAATTAATGCTTCAATCAACCCATATGAAAAATTCAGACTTTTAATTGAGCCTTACACAAGGTAGTTCATGAGGTAGCCACCAGCAATTATGAAAAGAACAGTAGCGACCAATGACGTCGCTTGAATTATTACATCACGGGTCAAATGACCTCGCATTAGCTCGAGCACGATGCTTATCTTTTTAAAGATTTTCGTTGTGAGCCCCGTTGCATGTTCATCTGTCAACTCCTGATAATGAGAAATAAATTAGCGTCCACTCTTTTCCAATATTACATCTAGCAAGATTAGATAAGGCGTTGAGTATAAATATCAAATTGCCTTTATTTCCACATGGTGTGTCAAAGCGGTTTTCTCCGTGAGAAGCTTTTGGATTGTTCCTTCCAGCTTTCGACCTGAGGAGTTCGCATGATTTGCGTCCCATCCCCCTTCCAACCACTCGTAGGCAATTTTCTTCTCGTCTTGTCTCCATATCACAACCATGTTCTGTGCTGGGTTCGTCGAGGTCCTCATAGGAAGCCCACCTTAAACAATAAACACCCTCATTTTCTCTCTATTGCTTTTCCAAAGTTGAAAAGAAAAATAAACTTATTTGAGCTATAAAATTGAGAAAAATAAATTATTCCAACATTATACTTCACAACTCATCCTCCCTTCATGCTAAATAAACATTAGGGCATTAATGCAAGTTATCAGTCAATATCCATTGACAAAATATTTACGCAGGTTCTCAAGGAGGAACTACTTGTCGAAGATATTTATATACAAGAATAGGTTTAAAGTCTTACTGGGCCTACCAGTGAGAAGAGAATTAATAAAATCGTGCTGCGTTTCTTCGTAGATGTAAGCGAATCTAATCCTAGTGGGGATGTATTCCGGCTTGGAAATGACGAATTTCCTAAATGTTTCTTGGTTCATCATGTCGTCCATTAACTCGGTAGTGATGAGGATGGCACAGAGACGCCGCCGGTACGTGGAGGACTCGGTGGGGCATATGGTGTCCATAATGGTCTGAATATAGAAAGGAGTAAATATAGTCGGAGCTCATCCTCATGTGGTTAGAACCTGTGAAGAGAGACGAGGGAGGAAGAGGAACTTATTGTTCTCTACGAGGTCTTTCATGAGTTTCGGCGGGATGTCGGACATGGCAAGCGAAGCAATGGGCTTCGGAAGTTCTTTGAAGACCAGGATGCTGTCTAGGGCCTTGGAGATTCCAAACCGAAGTCTGAGGATGTCAGTGTCAGGATCCTGGTTGCGGACGAATCTGGGAGATAATGAGTCCAATTAGAGCTGCCCATTTGCAGAAGAATGGGATTTATGTAAAAATTGTACAGTCCCAGTTCACTATAGATGAAAATAGCATAGTTTACCCAAAAGCGGCTCTATCCCTATACTGGAAGGCAAGGAGGAGATAGCGAAGACGGATGATTGGCAATGTGCCAAAAATTACGACTCGGATACGATTATCCTGCCAGGAATTCAAGAAACGATCCACATTGTGCTCATCCAACGAGGTCATCAGATTGTGTGGAAGTTTCGAGCGCACAAAGGCTGAATTTATTTAAAAAAAACAATATTGAATACCTAATGAAAATTTAAGAAGGTGAAGGAATTGGCAACTTGCGGCCGCTCACCAATAACTTTGGCAGCACTTATGACACTTTCTCGGTAATGATGAGGATGAGATTCAATGAGGAGGACGACGGCGGGAACGGCGGAAATTCCCATCCGCCTCGCAATCGTCCTCTCCCGCTCCGCATGCACACTTCCCACGTCCATCTGAGCAACAGGAAGATCGGAGTTAATTATTAAAATTTTCCTCCTTCGACATCGGATTCAAAATTTAATTTCTCGTACCCCGATTCCTTGAAGCTCTTCGGAAATGCTTCTCCATGAAGGAGCCGCTCGAGCGCACCCATTGCAATAGTCTCCATAAAAGAGCAGCAATTGTGGTATGTAATTTGACTTAGGAAGAGTGGTTTGGTCAAATGTTCTGCAAGGACACAAATGATGAAACGAATTAAATCAAATTCGATGAATAAATCAAAATTACCTTGATGAAATGCTTTGTTTGTGCAAAAAAGCAATTCCATCGGCAAAAGGGAAATGAAATGCTCCGCCTGTTGTAAAAGTCAAGATTTCTTCGATAGGATCAAAGCGATTAAATGCCGAATAGTCCGGCTTTTGGCGCAAACTAGGAGATTCTTCATAAATTCCTCTTTGGTCATAGAGTCGCCGCCTTTCTGGGTCAGAGAGGAGCTGGGACAATTTTAAAACACAATTATTAATTAGCAAACAAATGAATGGTAATTTAAAAAAATTGTAACATGGGAGGAAACCAAACCTCATAAGCTCTGTTAATTTCCACGAATCTGTCCTCAGCCTTTGGATCTTTGTTTTTGTCTGGGTGCCTGGAAAAAATTAAAGAGAAGTGTAAGGCGGTTGTAAATTTAGCACAAAAATTACCATTCTTTCGCAAGGGCTTTCCAGACTTTCTTAACTTCTGTGGCACTTGCAGATCTAGTTATTCCCAATATCTTATAAGGGTCTATCACCTCACCGGTGGCTAAATGAATTAAATAAATGGTCAGAATGAGGAGAAAAATTTGAGACTCGAGTTTGTGAAAACATGTTTTGGTATATATTCCCATTGAGGTAATAGGGAACTTTTTGGATCCTCAGGGTCAAAACTGGACCAACTTCATGTGTCTTCCATGGGTTAAATAATAACTTTCACTTTTCATTGGACACTGTGTGGAGAAGTCAGGGGGTTTGGCGGAGTAATTAGCGACCTCGAACACATCCTACTCGTTTCTTGTAGAAAAGAATTGGCTAATTGAAAATTGTACATGAGATTTGAGGAATTGGATGTATCAATTGATCTTATTTTGCTGCAGTCTTTCTATTGATCGATAGAATTTTAAAGTTCCGTCTACCTTTTCGCAGCGGGGAAAATGAACTTCTTCACAATGCCCTCCTTTCCCTGCCCACTTTCTTCACCTTTCTCCCACACTTCAGTCGTTTTCTTCCCTCCCGGCCAACTTGAGAAATTACCCGGGAGTCATCAAGCCCCGAACATTTGCTCTTTATCCAACTTGGCAAAATTTGTTCGCAAACCAGAGAAATCTCTGTATTATTAAATAAGGAGTCAAATTCAAAAAGAAAATCAACCTATAATACACATTATAAAATACATTGTTGTTGAATATTATATCTTTTGTATTTTATGTTTTCAGCATTTTATAAAATTATTAACATTTATTTTGAACAATTTCAAGGTCTGAAAATAATGATTTAGAAATTCTAATTATATATTTTTGGTATTAGTCAATGTGTACTTTAACTAATGTAACCTCTTCAATGCGGTTTTAATTTATTTACACAATAGGGATACATTAAATTGGTAAATTGAATCTGAATTTTTTTTATACTAAATTAAAATTTTGATACTTTTGAAAGCAAATTGAAATTATAAGGTCTAATAAATACTATCTAAACATTTTTATTATATAACATTTTAATATAACATGTTACATATTGTAATTGAAAATTATATTGAATAAAGCTCAAGAAGCTCTATTATCTAATTGATTTTGATCAATTACAAATATAAAACTACATGCCTATTACTATAATACCGTATTCGCCCATGATTTGTCCCGGGCCCAATTTATGTCCGGGCCCAATTTATGTCCGGGGGTGGAACCCGAGATTTTTAATTATGTCCGGGTCTTAATTAGTTTAGTACCTATATTATGTAGAGTAGTTATACTATTAATACTATACTGTAAGTTATAATTTTATTCATGGGAATAAATAAATGTTCATCAATTCAATATTATGGTATGTAGGGAGGGCCATAAGTATCTTTCTTTTTTTTAATCAGCTCGTATCTCTTTTAACCTCTAATCAAATTTTCTAACATTTGGCAACGGTAATGCTTATATATTATATAATATATTCAGTAATATCATTTTGTCACTTGAGCTTCATCAGCTTCGAGGCAGCGTTGCAAACGCAAACAAACGACAGCTACACATCCACGTTTGCACATAGCAACCTGAACTTCTGCAAACGCTTGGACTATTCCAGCCTGATTTCATCAAGTGTTGATGGAATCTTGGCGTAAACCTTGCTTTTGACAAAACCCCATAAAAAGAAGTCCAAGAGAATGAGATCTGGAGAGCGTGGATGACATGGAAAAGCGCCTCGTCGGGCCCCGTCCTATCCATCGCGTTACAAAGCTCGCGCTTTCTCAAACAAAAGTAGCTGTCGTTTATTTATGCTTTGACCAAATTAGTTTTTAGTTTGCTTCATTGTAGATGAATATATTTAACATAAATCGCCGATGTTTAAAGATTTTTAATCTCATTAAAATGGTTGCCCATTAAAAAAAGAAAGATACTTATGGCCCTCGCTGTATGTATTTAACAATTCAATCAAGTTTGGATTTACAAAGAGACTTAAATGGCTTCTTTTTTCTCAACATCAAATACCATAAAAGTGTGGTTTCCAAATTCCCTAATTGAATTTCTACTGTTTAATCTATTACAATACTTATAAAAGCATCGTTAAAAGCCAAAGCAAATTAATTAATATAACTCAACCTTTTCATCACGAATCTGTATTACCAACTCGAATAAATGCATTGGATCTTTTGATCATTATGTGAGTTTAATTACAGAAATGTAATTAATATTTACGAATATGACAGTTAATACATAAATAATAAATTAATAGATCGTATTTATTTAGTCTAGGTATAAGAGCATTCTGACCATATTTCATATATTTAATATCAACAATCAACACTGATTCTGAGTATTAAATTAAAGATTGAAATGAATTCGCTGCAAACGCGTGCGCGTTTAAACATTCGTTTATTCGCATAATGTGACATAATGTATACAAATCATCAAGAATATTATATTTGAGTTAGACATTACCCTTTGCCGATTAAGGATGTCTTCAAATAAAGGATCTTCATATACAATCATGGAAATTTTGACCCAAAGTCAGAATTCATCGGCTGACGACATCGAAGAGGACAAGCTGAATGTCACTGACCATTCCATGGAAGATCGGATCTCATCAACTCCCACAATTCTCAAACAAACATCGTCAAACTCATCTTTATTTTTTTCACAAACATCCTCCAAATTCAGTGAGAACAGTCATCTTCATTTTAATAATAATAAGTAGAATTGATAAGCCGGAGACATTATTATTCATTAGATATAAATCCTTAATAAATATGATTTTTATTGACTTGGAGTCTCTTCAAT
Organism: Neelides folsomi; assembly: GCA_034687125.1. Lineage (NCBI taxonomy): Eukaryota > Metazoa > Arthropoda > Collembola > Neelipleona > Neelidae > Neelides > Neelides folsomi. The sequence continues at coordinate 55,007 of JAQGBZ010000225.1, read as the reverse complement.
AAGTCAATATCACATTATAAGAACATTTAGTTATACCATTAAGTTATACCACATACTTTCTTTAGATTATACTTATTTACCATTAGATGATAACTTTACATTTGAGTTTTACACTACTACTCACAACGATAGAAAATACTGACTATTGTATTATCGATGTTTATTGTGACTTGTTTCAAACGTAGAACAGAATCAATGATGATGGAATAGTTAAATGGATTTTGAAGACTTACGACGCTTTTCTCAAATTTAGCTCTTTATGTTCATGTTCACCAACGAGTCTCAATAATAAGGCATTATGGTATATTTCTAATAAATACATTAACATGACACATTTATAAATATAGGGTTTTTCTACATTAATATAGGGTCTTGTATGTTGTATTAATTTGGAAGTTTATATTCACCATGCACCTCAACCGAGTGAAAGTATTAATTTAAGCTTTATACTAATTTTCCACAGTAAACTGCAAGTAAAGATTACATTCGTTAAATCCTACGTAAATGGTATAATTGTAAGTATGTAAGTAATAAAATAATGAAATTCCAGGCTATAGTTTTCACGCGGGAGTCACGGGAGGAAAAGCACAAGAAGTGAAAACGATATCAGAGTATAGCGACGAGATTCGTCCCTTGGCTTCAACAGCAACCTTGACTCACTCTTTCAATCAGAAAACAATAAAGCGGAAGCAACGAAGATACAGGTTTTGTAAATAAATATTATCTTTCTCATTTTCACCAATTTCTTATTTTTCTTATTTCTTGAGATTGGAATATTTTTCAGTAGAACAACGTTTACAAGTTCTCAGCTTGCGGAACTTGAGGGCTCTTTCCAGAAAACCCACTATCCTGATGTTTTCTTCAGAGGTTAATAAATCATAACTAAAATAAAATACTAATTAATTAAAACACAGTTTAAAACTCTGATGGAATACAGAAGAAATAGCCCTTCGACTTGATTTAACCGAAGCAAGGGTTCAAGTTTGGTTTCAAAACAGACGAGCAAAGTGGAGAAAACAAGAGAAATATGTTTCAAGAAATGAGTTTTCTGTTCCAATTGCAGGAGCATTGTCAATTCAAGGATCAGATACTGGTCAATTCCATTTAAAATAAATATACCACGATACCACCTTATAGCATACAAAAATCATTGTTCTAAAGTTATGCTGTATTGTTAAAAAATTTTAGTATCGAGATTGAATTATCCATATGAATTGATGGGGTTGCAAAACGGGGCATCTTCGATATATCACCATACTCGTCCAGGAACAGAAACACCATCAACGTATATGAACGTTGCTTTCGATTGGGCAAATCCTCTGATGACATCTTCGATCCCAATGAGTTCTCTTTACAATTGTACTCGTCCTCATCATCTTGACGAAGAAATTGTCAAACGAGATGATTCAAATTAGCCAAAAATGTCTTTGGACATCACTTCTTCCTTTATGTTTATTTATCTAGATTGTTTAAAAATAAATATTTTTGCATTTAATACAGTTTAATATTGATTCATTCATATGCATAATAAACTGCCTTTGCATCTAACTTTGTAGAGTTAATACTAGAGATGGAACGAATAGTAGATTTTAGCTATCTGGCGAATACCGAATAGTTAGATCTCCTAGCCGAACCGAATACCGAATAGTTTGGCGAATTATTCGCCGAATTATCAAAGCATTTTTCTTATACGTAATGTAACTAGTATAATGTAACATGTAGTAAGAATCGCACTTTAGCACTTCTTATTTAGCACACATTTCCTAAAATTATATAAACTGTGCTATAAAACTAATTTAAACAACATAAATTAGAAAATACTTTTCTGCATAATAATATAAAGTAGTTCTTACTTCTTACCTGTCTGTTATATTTTTGCTATATCTAATTATATTTAAATTATGAAATTAAAGGTACAATTATATTATTAAATAGGTATTATATTTTCTGATAAATGTAAATTGTAAATCAGTATATTCAAAATAAAGATAAATTGAAATATGGTTAGGAAATTGATATTTTGTATTATTATTAGTATTTTCAAATTACTTTTGGTATGTTAGGTAGTTGAACCGAATATTCGCCGAATAGTAAAAATGTTACCGAACCCAAACCGAATTATTCGGGTTAGGTATTCGCCCGAATACCGAATAGTATTCGGCTCGTTCCATCTCTAGTTAATACTGTATCTATACTCAATACTCTACATTTTTTCATCCAATTCCAAGCCATTCCAAACCAGAAAAATGCTAAATAACAAATTAGTGGTTCGACTTTACTTTCGATTAATAATTAAATCACTTATCGATTTCACTGTACCTGATATACCATACATACGAAATCTTATAAGTTATAAAAAGCCATTTTGACTTGGAACTTTTAAACGATACGAATATGACTCACACGGGGTAATTCAAAACAATATTGTGCACCAATGACTAAAAATCATTCCAGTGTAAAGCTACTTCAAGTAAGTAAATTCACCAGAAGCGTTTTCTATCCTAATTCTGACGAAGTTTAACTCTTATTTAACCTATAATTAAATTAAACACTCTTGTTTAATTTAATAAAGTCTTATTAAATCTTCGTCGTTTAAATAATGGCTGATGAAGATTATGAACCGGACGAGTAAGTTCTTTAAATTATTGACAAATTAATAACATATCTTTAATATTCTAAATATTTACTATTTTATTTGACAAAAGTATTTTCTATTATAATTTGATCTTCAAATGCTAATTAAAATTCTTCATATAATTAGTAATAAATATTAATTATGTCAACAATTATTATATTATTAAAAATCAATTCACAATTACTGAGTTAATATAATCCTTTTAAAAACTTTATAGTATTGGAGGAGGAGATGATTATGATGATATGGATGACGATGAACCATTGGACGATGCCGAACAAAACGATGTTAGTAATTTACGGATATTGCCGCTGTAAATATATTTCAGAGGCTAAGATTTAACGGACCCGAAATTTACTGACAGTTACTTTAATTCTGTCACTAAAATTATTCAAAACAAATGTATTATTTGATAATTTTAATGTAAATACACAATGAAAATATTTTTCTAGGACGGAGAGAACATTGACTTGCTCCCAAGTGGTGAGGGGGGTGCTTCAGGAGGTTTAGCAGCTAAGAGGATCACGACACCGTATATGACCAAATATGAAAGAGCCAGGGTTCTTGGAACAAGAGCCCTTCAAATCTCAATGTGTGCTCCAGTGATGGTCGAACTTGAAGGAGAAACCGATCCGTTGCAGATTGCGATGAAGGAACTGAAGCTAAGAAAGATTCCCATCATCATCCGTCGTTATCTTCCAGATGGAAGCTACGAAGATTGGGGAATCGATGAACTCCTTATTCACGATAACTAACATTAGTTCAAATATATTGATTTTTTATTTCCTTAATAATGTTTATATCAATTTATTACATTATTTACATAAAATCTATAAATCATGAAACTCCAAAACATCCTTATTTGGAATACTAAAAATTTTTTAGTAATCCTCATTACCTAATTCGTTATTTTTTCATTACTATTTTTCTATCATCTTTACTAAAATAATAAGTTTTGAAAGTTATATTAATAAAATGTATTTCCCAATTTATTTATTCTGTATGATCAATAATTAGTTAATTTGCTGATTTTATTTACATTTAATTTATTAATTTACAATTTGAAGTTATTCACTTTAACATTCATTCTTATAATATTCATAAAAACAGGTAATTTAGAAAGAATGTATTATTACATGTATACATGCAACTTGTGTTTCAAAAGTCTTACAATATTTAAATACAAAATATCAAAAAAGTATTCGAAATGTTTAATATATAAATGTATAAGGGAAGGATGGAAAAATAGAAAAGAAATCTTGAGCCAACATCAAAATTATTCGAAATATCGTTTCCTGCAATTAAAAAATCCATTAATTAATAAATGGTCGGATATTATGAATTAAACAAATGACATTCATCAAATAAATTAAGATAAAAAACAAACCTTGGAGTTTTCATTACAGCTGAGCCAACAGGCGGAGACTCGTCCGTGAAATATATTCTCTTGGCTTCTTCAATTCGCGACTTTCCTTTAAACTGAACCCGCGGTGTGAGAGAGCTTATTGTGCTCATCCTTGAGCTTTTTGACCTCGTGGTAACTCCGTTATTGTAAACTCTTCCTTGCTCAAGAGGTCGGTACACATATTTATTCCAAAATGTTGAAGGAGCAGAAAGAAGTGCTTCCATCACAACTTGTTGTTTCTTCGTCTCGGCCAGCATCTTCGCATGATTGAGTTCGTTGGACGAATATCCTACAAGCGTAGGTCCAAACACTTTCGCCAAATTCGTAATGGGCATTTTAACTTCAGGTGACTCAGAAATCCTGTAAATTGATAAATTGAATACATTTCCTTTCTGATTTATTTATGTAATTAACTATTAGTAGTGGTATAATTATAGTCATTTGATACTTTAATGTCAATTTTATATATTAGTTTAACAATTAAATTTTACTACCTTTGGAGATGAATGATTACGAAGGACAATGTGTCTTGATTTGGTGGCGGAAGCTCTTGCATAATTCGATCCATTTCAGACAATCTCTTTTGATGATCGGAAATGTCAGCTATTCCGATGAAATCTTTCCAAAACCAGCGGCCAATCAATGGTTCAGAAAGGCTCTTAAGGAAATCTTTAATGCAGCTACAGATTGTTGGTAAATCAATTTTGCTGAGATTTGGAACTCCTTTGCCACGAAGGAATCGCTCCTTCAATTCCTTCACATCCTTTTCAGTTCCAGGAACTCGGTAAAGTCCAATGGAAGTGAGTCCTCTGACTTCAATTTCATTTATGCAATGCTGAATGAGTCCTGGGACCATTGGATGTTCATTTGGAACGCAATCTGCCAACTTGAGCTATAAAAATTTGCTTTGTTGTATTATTCAACATTTGATAGGAAATAATTTAAAATCATCAAAAATTAATTCTGCATTTGCATATTTAGTGAATTTTAAATACCGTAGTTTGGTGTTTGCTTCCTGGAGTTCCGATTGCAACGCATGGAAGGGGAACTTTGTCTTTACATTCAGGATGACAAGTGGCCCGACAATCTTTACATTTGAGAGCTGTCTTTGAAAACTTAATCCTTGTGCCACAAGGTTCGCATATCTCAGGCTTAATAACTGTTTTGGAGCAGAATACATGCGGTCTCTGGGTCATGTGAGCACCTCCTTGACTAAGCGTCCGGCCAAATTGTGGGGTGCGTGATGGACCTCCTTGGTAATTGTTTGCAATGACGGGTGAATTAAATCCCCAGTCTCGTTCAGCAGATTCACTCTCTATAAAATTGAATATATTATATTATTAAATCAATTAAACGAATAGAAAGCTGTACTTATTAAATTAAATAAAAAATAAAAGTAAGAATCTCATATTTAAGATAAATTAATATATGATAATTAGTAATTAGTGTATTAATAATAATTTAGTAATAAGTAACGAATTAATAAATAAATAATAAATAAATTGTTTATTCGGATTGGAGAAATTACAATTGAAGATTACAATTACAAGTATAGATACTGGAATAAACGTTATGAAATCCAAATAAATCGGGATGTTATACATCAAATTATATTAGATTAAATAAAATTAATATTGGTCAGTAGGAATTTTTTAATTATTTTAGATTGTGATTAAAAGTAAGTAAATATCGTAAAGTAATAGTATTATATTATTATATTGTTTACTATATTATTTCGATTCGAGAAGTAATAAGTAAGTATCATTCTTTAGCAAATTCAAGTTGAATCGGATTGAGGAATTGAATGAGTCGATGTTTATAGGATTATTATTAGAGTTCAATGTTTGGTATTGTTTAGTATATTTGTTCCAAATAGTTGGTCCAACATGAGAAAAGGAACGAATACCATTAAATGCTTTATTAAAATTACCTGAAGCAGTTGATGGCTCAGTTGGAGGAGCAGTAGGTTGAATAAAAAGCTTCTCTGGATAATCCTGATTCATTGTGCTAGTAGAAGGAATCGTCTCAAGAATTGCTTTGGCAGTGTGAACGCCGTTTTGAGTTTTAACAGTTGTGATCAAATTCAATTGTCCATCACCTGTGGTCGTTCCAGTAATTTGTTTGACCTGAAGGAGGTAAAAATTCATGTTTAATAAATATTCTAAGTTGTTAACTCAATTTACTAACTTGATATAATCTAACTGGAGAACGGCTATTACGGCGATGTGTATGAAATAATTCCTTAAGGGACATTTTGAAATTTTAAGAAAATGACGAAACAAGTGACAACCCAAAAACAATTCGGCTTCTAATAGTGTTATCTGTTGTATTTTTACTCATACAAAAATGTTTTATTGTATTGCCAATCGGCAATAATTCATTTGTATTTACATTTGATATCGAAAACTCTATGACTGTGGATAAGCTTTATTCCTTAGTAAATATTATGTACCCAGATTCGTCATATTAAGGAAAAAACTATTATTTTATGTTTACGTGAATGAGCAGCAATAGGTATAGTGTTATTACAAGGTAAATTCCACATTATTATAAATTCAGAACCAAAAAAATAAGTAAGGTATATAAATAAGTTGAGTTGAGTTTATAATTATATATATTATGGAATTTATCTTATGTATTCATTTTAACAAATAAGGAAGGAGTCTATAAATTTAATTATCTAAAAATAGTAGGACATTAGTTGACGATTACTTTATAGTTACCTTTGGGTTTGATAAACTGTTTAATGTTTAAAGTATAACAAAACTAATATTAAAGTAAACAAAATCAGAGATAGCGCAGTTTCAGTCTACAAATATACTATTTGAATAAATAACTCATACCTTGATACTAAAATTTCAATATTTATTATAGGAGACAAAGGGATGGCCAGTATGACCTATTTTAGTTAAGAGCTGAATAAGGCTTTAAAATAATTAATAATAATTGATCTTAGTTTTACATGTGTCATATTGGCAAGATCTCGTGAGTAGCTTCCTAGAATTCGACTAATAAAACAAAATGCGTTAATAAAAAGTTACTAATTGAAATACTACCTAATATAAATTCCTGGTTTACTATTTAGCTGAAACGCTACCCCAATCAATTTTGGGATATTAAAATGAATGACAATACAAAATTTTTATGAAATATGAAAATATTATTACCGAAGATCTGTTGAACTTCGTTTTCTTCGCAAGACTTTGCATCTGTCCCATATCAGGCCGATCTATGTAAAGCCTTTTGGATCTGCGTCTTGAGCGCGGCAAGTCTTCTAACCCATCTTCGGATTGAGTCATCGAGAGATCTAAAAGTTATTTAATTAAACACCATTCAACTCAAATATTTCATTAAGATATTGTTCATAATTAAAATAAAATTAACCTGTAGATGCAATAGATTCGGAAATCGTATCTGAAGGTCCAAGAGGGGATCGGATGAAATTTAGTTTTCCCGACTCTCCAGATTCCAAAACGGCCAAGATACACCCAAATTTATCAAACAAATCTCGTGACAACTTCTGGTCCCTTTGGTAGGAAAGAACGAGATTTTTAGCAGCGGAGATTTTGGAATGCAATGAATCCTTCTCTTCCTTTTCATGCTGATAGGCTTCAATTTTCGTTTCCAAATGACGCCTAATTTCCTGAATCTTGCATTCTTCTCTGGAATTGTCTGCTCGAGCCTTTTCCAACTCATTCTGCAGCCTTTGACATTCGATATCGGCTTCCTCCCATTTTTTTCTATTCTCTTCTGCGTTTGATAAGAATTCGAGGAACTCTACAAATAAAATAATAGATCCGATATAAAATCAACATTAAATATGAATAAAATTATAAATATTCATTAAATATAAACATTACCCAAGGATTCAGAATACACTATATTATTGCATTGCATTGCTCATTAACACTAGTTATACAATAAAATTATATCAAATTCTTACCCTTTTCTGTTGAAAATAAAGAACTGTACTCGTAATGACGATCGAGATCGTTGAATAATACCGAGAGAGGCATATTGGCCTGACTCGGCTGCTGATATAATCCGTAGTTTGAAGTCATTTTGGCTTGGTCGTTGTTTCAATTACACTTTACAGGGTCTTCACTTCGGTGAGATAATTAAAATTGAGTTTACAAAATAAAACAACCCAATGCTATTGTTGAATATTATTTAATTGATATAACTATTGACGTCCAAAGAAGGGGTTAAATTTTATTTAGCTCTCATGTCGTCGAGTTGAGGTCATGCAACGGACAAATTGAAGAATACACACAATATACATTCCTATTAATTCCCTCTACTCACATCCCGCAACAAGACAAACGGACCAATCAGGGACGATTCCTTCATGTAAGATGAGTCACAAGAAGAAACTCGACCGAAGTTCCACAAGATGGCGCACGCGAAGTTCCTTTGCTTTTCCCTTCATAAATAAATACATTGTGTTCGTATGGTGGTGGTGTGATATGGTTCAAGTTCGTGGTATGGCAATGTACGTTTTTATATAAGAAACTCATTCACTCTGTTTCTCTCACATTCTCATATGTTGAATTTGATCTGCGAATCCGATTAAAACAATCTTATTATAATTATACATTTATACACTGTGGTTAACCTCTTCTGTATATTTCGAGAACTCGTTAAGCTTCATGATCTGATTAACCCCACATTGATCCTACGCTACTTTCTTCGTTTCTTCGCCAATGTCAACTTGTAAACTCAAAACCTCCTACGAGTTCAACTTTTTCTAACGGAGGTGAGAACGAGATTTTTTAATTATTTCCAATGCCTAAATTGTGTAATACGTTGGTTAAAATTTTGGGATTTTTTGCAGTCTTTCTCGATTGGAATCAAGAATGTCTCTGAAGCCAAGACCGGTCGATTTTAATCAAACTTGGGGAGAATTAAAAGAGACGATTGAAGGAGTTGTGACCTTATCAAATGTTTCTAGAAATAGCTGGAGTGAGAGTTTCTCGTAAGTATAATTAATTATAATTTTAATTTATTTCTAAATTATTAAACGAATGTAAATTAATTATTTTATAAAATATTTTATGATATTGCAAAATTACAAAAATAATAGTTTTATATTCTTTTTAGGACTGTTTACATATTGTGTGTCGCACATCCTGAGCCGTACACCAATCAACTTTATAAAGAAACTCAAAAATTTCTCAAATCCCATGTTCAGGCTCTCCGAAGAAAAGTGGAACAAAATGAAAACAATGCAGGCCTTATTAAGATTTATTATGATATGTGGATCAAATACAGCCAAGGAGTTGAATATCTCAATAAGCTCTACTCGTAATTATTGACAAATACAATATGAAATCAATCTCTGACGATTAAAATTATAAAATTGATGTCAAAACTAATATTGTGATCCTTTCTATTCCAGATATTTGAATCAGCAACATGTTAAGAAAAGTAAAATTACTGAAGCTGATATTACTTATGGCGGTGGTTTGGGCGACAATTTTGGACCAGGGCATATGATTGAAATCGGAGATTTGGGTATTTTAAACATTCCTTTTAATGTTAAAATTGTTCTTTATAAATTGGATGTGGTTAATTTTTGCGAATTTCGTCATCTTTAGGGTTGGAAATATGGAGAGTCGAAATGCTAGAAAAGATCAAAGACAAGCTGATAGAGTTAGTTTTGGAAGCCATTCGGACGGACCGAAGAGGCGACACAGCTGTTCCAACTACAGTGGTAAACGGAGTCATTCAATCATGTGTGGCAGTTGAAGATCCTAAACACCGAGTGCCTGGAGATCCTTCTACTCATTTAACTGTGAGTTTTTCATCATCTTGACTTGATTAAAATTATTAGTAGATTATAATCGACTAAAATTTAATTGAGGAGTATTTAATAAATGGATATGTTTATTTCAAGTTTTACGAAAAAGCCTTCGAAGAAGCTTTTCTTCATGACACTGGTCAATATTATCAACAAGAAGCAAGTAATTTAATTCAAACTTCATCCGTTTCTGAATATATGGAAAAAGTCATTCAAAGACTTCACGAAGAAGATATGAGGGCGAGGAGATATCTTCATCCGAGGTATACATACTTTAACTATTAATTAAAATCATAAACGATTTCTCATTAGTGCAATTAAGCTCTTATAATAATTTATTCTATAACTTCTATTGCAGTTCTTATTCGAAATTGTCAATGGAATGTCATAAGAAGCTTGTAGCGGAACACATTCTATTGATTCACGCTGAATGTAAGATCATGGTTGAAGGAGACAAGAGAAAAGATTTGGCCAATTGCTATTGTCTCCTTAAACCTCTTCCAACTGGGCTCAATCTCCTTGCTGAGACCTTTGAAAGCCACATCAGAAAGGAAGGACTTGAAGCTATTCGTAACTTGAAGGTCGAAACCGCTCATATTGATTTTGTCGACAATGTGACTCTTGTATACAAAAAATACAAGGAAATTGTCAGTAGCGTTTTCAACTCTGACCAGCTTTTCATAAGCTCTCTCGACAAGGCCTGCACTGCAATCATCAACCACAGAACTTGTACAAAAACTCCTTGTAAATCGCCTGAGCTCGTAAGTTCTTACCTCAAACCTCAACTTTGTATTGGATTTTTTATTATAATTTAACGATGTTTATTCTAAAGTGATTTTCATTATTTTAGCTTGCGAGATACTGCGACGCCTTATTGAAAAAATCTACCAAAGGATATTCTGAATCAGAAGTAGACGAAAAATTAGCGCAGTCAATAATTATTTTCAAATACATTGATGATAAAGATGTCTTCCAAAAGTTTTACGCCAGGAATCTTGCACGGCGTTTAATTCATCAAATGAGTCATTCAATGGATGCTGAAGAAGGGATGATTAATCGGCTTAAGGTAATCAGTAATATTTAACATTTGTTAGTAACATCCATTTAAAAATATTTTGAACATTTATTTTAATATGGGTTTTTCTTTTATTCAGCAAACTTGTGGTTATGAATTTACTAATAAACTTCATCGGATGTTCACTGATGTGTCTGTATCTCAAGACTTGAACAATAAATTTGCTGATTATTCCAGCAAAGAGAATATTAAATTAGGCGTCTACAATTTTTCCATGCTCGTGCTTCAGGTAAAATAAAAATTATATTAACTAAAGTTTAATTATTATAAAAACAACATAAATATTTAAAATTATTTATATTTGAAATATTTATTATTCATTTGCCATTTAAAAATCATTTATCACTTTTAGGCTGGTGCTTGGCCATTGCAACAATCGACTTCGAACTTTTCTCTTCCACATACACTTGTACCCTCGGTCCATAATGTAATTATCGAAAATTTATAACACTTATAATAAATCATACACAATATAGTTATTTGATACAAATGTTAAATATAATTTCCTTTACTATTAGTTTGACAAGTTTTACGGGATACAATTTAGCGGAAGGAAACTTACTTGGCTTCACAATTTATCTACAAGTATAGTGCAGATACTTCTTTATCTTCAAATATCGATCAAATAATAAAACATTATACATTGATTATTAAAAGAATAATATTTCTTTTCAGGTGATGTTAGAGTGTCTTATACGAAACGGATTTATTTTATTACAATGCAAACTTTTCAATTGGCAATATTGCTCCTATTTGAAAATTCTGACGAATTGACATTCAAAGACTTACAAGACTCAACACAAATGTCCGAAGATCAATTGTGCAGAAACATTCAAAGCTTAATCGAATGTAAACTATTAGAATGTAAAGATGCTGTAAGTGATATAAAATGCTATTTGATTATTCTACTAATTTAATTGTAAATGAATGTCGCAATTTTAAATTAATATTTTAAATTTTCATCATAAAATTTATTTTATAGGAAATTTCAAAGGATGCCACAATCCGTCTCAATCTTGCTTATTCAAATAAACGGGCTAAGTTTAGGATTTCAAACGCTGTTCAAAAGGAAACTTCACAAGAAGTCGAACAAACTCATGTGTCAGTTGAAGAGGACCGAAAAATATTCATGCAGGCTGCTATTGTTCGAATTATGAAGTCACGGAAAGTGATAAAGCATAATGTTTTGATTCAAGAGGTAAGCAATTCATTATTTCAATTCAATTAATCGGTTAATTGGTAAATCTACAATAAATAGATAACGTGTTACATTGAACTTTTTTATCTTGTTCACTACAGGTTCTTGCTCTTTCTAACGGACGATTTTCCCCGACAATTAGCATTATTAAAAAATGCATTGAAACATTAATTGAACGACAATTTTTAGAGCGAACACCAAATTCCACGGACGAATATAGTTACGTTGCTTAAATATAATTATATTTACAATGATGTATATTGTATTTAATTAAATTATTATTGTGTCTAAAACCTATAATCTGAATACGCGTCGGTGATTCAGCCGACGGTCTCAAAAATATTTCATTTTCAAATTATTTAAATGTTAGTTTAAGCTTTAGAACTTATTAATTAAAAGATCACTCACTGCTAAAAGATAACTTCTTGTATTGTGATTTCCAACTTGATTACTATAAATACGATTACAATTACTCGTAAAGCTCATAATGATATAATTAGTTATATCCTAATTTGTCGCGCTTTAATTGAGGGTCAAAATATTTGTATTTATTAAACATTTTATTAACTAAATATATTGTATTTATTAAACAGCCATTTATTTTAATTCTTTAAAATTGGGGTTCATATGATGGATATTGTTATTTGATATTTATTTAAAAGGGTTTGTATGTTACGTATACGTTAAGATGTACCTTTGTTTATGTTTCTGTATTATACTAAACCGGAATAATAAAATCCAAAATATTAATTCTCACACGATCTCATGTGTATTTTGTTTCTTCAAACATTTCGCGATTTTGACACAAAGTTCATTTTAAATATGAAAGATGATTTACAATTTACAGTATGATTTAAGATTTCCTATGTAGATAAAAAAACAGTTCTTTATTCACGAACCATGAATGATTATTGACCAAAGAATCTGCAATGTGTTTATTGTAATGTGCTTTTTACTACTGTTACAAGATCATAAATCATTTCAGGGCTCCGCTTTCAAATTGTTACCTTCTTAAATAAATAATAATTTCATATGCTTCTAATGAGCAATATGTCGGTTTTAATATTGATATAAACATTTAATGATATAGGAAACTTGAGAATGATTGAATCTCACAGTTTTATTAGGTTTTTTTCTTTTGGAAAAACTGGTCTTGCCTTGTCTATTATCTAATAAGAGATATGTAGTGAATGCTCGCTGTTCACTGATACTCATAGACAGTAGCTTTACAATTGCATTGGTAATCCATTGCGATTTTCTCGACTCAACCATACGTTTTCTTGTAATTCCAGTCTCATTTATGAATCTAAAACATCTCGAGGATTAGGAGATTTAAAGAGAGTGGCAATAACCTTTGAGCTTCAGTTCATCGGCATCTTCTGCCCAAACATCATTTCCTTTTTCGTTCTCCGATATCCCAAATGAAGCTCATTGTGGTGTTCTTAATTGGTTGCGTCGGACTGTCAACCTGTATTCCTTATCACGTCTACGACGATGTGACAAGTGACGAAGAAGGAAGTTATGAAGAACCGCAGGGAGATTTTTCAAACTTCCAAGGAATGGTCCCGAATTCCCAATCAAAACTTTTTGATTCAAAAGGCACGAACTCACTTTACATTTTTATCTTTGAGTGCTTTTATATGAAAAATCATTATTTGAAAGTTTAACTGTCAACTGTTTTCAAAGGTTTTGAAGAATTTCTTAAAGCTCCACTTCCCTCTGCCATTGACCATTACAAGAATGGTTTCGGGAAGGAAGGATCATATCAAGTTGATGGAATGGACGTAAGCGATGACGAGTATCATGCTGCACAAGGCGGCTTTCAACCAAATCTTCCTGTCGCCAAATATCGGCTTTTAGATCTTGATAATGGTAAGATTAACATCATCCACACGCGAAGACTGAAGGGCCAATATTATTTATTTAACATACCCATTAAAGGATTTCCAAACAATTCCCTACTACCTACTGGTATCTGTATATTAACATACCTATAACATATTTTTGTTCTTTATTACATGTTTAGGATCAGAAGAGAAAGAAGAGATTGATTCGTCAGAAATCAACAGAGAACCTCGATTTGTCAGCTTTTTGAGACAACCACTCAGCGGAGATTATTAGTAATTCAAAATTTCATATTCTTTAACATGATTATTACAGAAAATGATGATAATTTATAAAAATGTTTATGGTTAGCAATCCGGAATACATCATAAATCCCAGCATTGCCATTGCTAGAAGAAACTGGAGGCTCAGACATAGAAGGAGGCCAGAGGGTATGATTTTTACAATTTATTAAGATCGAAATTTAAAAATGTAACGTTTTAATTAATCAAAACAGTTTGGAATCCTTATGCCAAGTACACTCTCTCACAACAAGGAGCCTGGGGAAATCCAAAAGAATACGACGTCAACCCTCATAGTGGTATGAAAAGATTAATATTTAATTAGTGATTTCTAAAATTAATTGTTTCTTATTTCAATAGGTGATACTTATTACGGCGGCCATTATTTAGGAAATCATTATTAGAAAACCAAATAAACGTTAATAAACGTAAACTTTATTTATTATTTTTAAATCGCGCCTATTCAGTGCTTTTTATTAATCATATACTTAATCATATTGGTTATACAATATATTTATTCTTTAAAAGAGCTTCATATGACATACACAACAAGCACTTTTGTAAAAAATTGCACACAAAAAGTTTACATGCCTATTATTATTTAAGTTCAAGTGCATAATGTACGGGTGAAAGTACTAATGAGGTACGATAAAAGATTCAATGATTCAATGGGCTCAAGATGTCAAACCAAAAAATACCAATATATCATTTCAAAATAAAAAGTGCAAAAAATTATTCCAACACGAGTCTGCTGCAAAAATTAAAGTATTTATGCACAAGCATGGAAAAGGGTTCTGTCGTTTCGTTAACACGTCATGAAAATGGTCTTTACTCTTTATACCCTACTGCACTTGTAATGGTAGTGCAAAATCACAACTACTGGCGATAATTAGGATAAGATAAATGTTAATGTAGGGTGGCGCCTATGCTTTCAATACTTTCCAATATTGAAATTTTGCACACTTTGTAGAATTCGTACATTCTCAACTCCCAGACCTAAATTCTCATACGCACAAAGCAGCACACACAGCGAGCTAAATCCTTTCTTCAAGGTGAAAGCATGGAAGACGAAATTTAGATTCATGAACTAAATACAAATTTAACACTTTACTAACTTTATCAATTTGAAAATCATGTTTTAATTTTTAATCACAATTAAATATTGTTAGTAATACACTTGAGATTTATTATTTACTATTAATTACTCCATATTACTTATTATTATATCGTGCGCCTAGATTTAATATAACAATTTTTAAGACTGACAAATGAAGAAAACAACAATTGCACAGGTAAACAATTTTATAAAACATTACACTGGTTAAACATGAAATAATTAAACTTTGTTACGATATTTACCTTCATGCTCTCTGTGTATGCATGATAGCTAGAGCTAATTTTTATTTTATCATTTTTTACAGTATAGTTTATTTTCAGTTTTATAAGTATTATATAATGATGTAATATTTACATTTTGGAAATTGCTGACTCGAACTGTTCAACCTCAATTATCGCATATATTATTGAACTATAAATTGCTTTTTGTTAAATATGGCCTATTATGTTTGGTTTTATCAATTAAGAAAATCTTTAATTTCAGGAAGCAGGATTTTTGTTTAACTAAAGATACCATTTCAAATTATTTGGCTGTTATCGTCACGCATTCTTCGCATTGTGAAAATATAAAAGGAACATTAAAACGCTCTAAATGTCACTTTACGCTCGATCAGTGTCAGTGATGGATGGAAGGCATGCCCATCATATTGGGGACGGCGACGGAATTAATCATTCCCCTCTTCAGATGTTTGTTCAGGCCAAGAAGAACATCAATGAGAAGTTTGAAGATATCGAATCTTATGTGACCGAAACAGCAGCCTTCATTAACCGTAGGATATCACATTTTAAACAAATAAAATTAAATTAAATAAATATAGCAAACAATTCATTGTTATAAAAGTATAACCTTTCAAAATTTCCTTTAGAAATCCCAATTGAAAAAGGAATCGTCTCTCCTAAAAATATTTCTGAAATTCAAGAAAATCTGAATAAAGTTGGTGGGATTCGGGAGGTTTTAGCTCGAGATCACATGAAAGTTGCCTTCTTCGGCAGAACTTCAAATGGGAAATCAACTGTTATTAACTCTATGCTAAAAGATAAAATATTACCAAGTGGAATTGGTCACACGACAAGCTGCTTTTTACAAGTCGAAGGTAAAGAAATTCTTTACGAAATTGTTAAAGAAAATGTCGTAATGTTTATAAATATAAGTAAACATGTGTTTAAATTCAACATTACCTTCTTGACTTTCAGGATCAGAACTTCCAGGAGAAGCGTTTCTAGTCTTGGAAGATTCAGAAGATAAACACAATGTCGAGTCAGTTGGACAGTTAGCAAATGCTCTTTGCAAAGAAAAGCTCACAGAAAATAGTCTAGTCCGAATATTCTGGCCAAAAGAGAAGTGTCCATTGTTGAGGGACGACGTGGTTTTTGTTGATTCTCCTGGAATTGACGTTTCACCTAATTTGGACGAATGGATTGATAAACATTGCCTGGACGCGGATGTATTTGTTCTGGTAGCAAATTCAGAGTCAACTTTAATGGTCACTGTAAGTACTATTTAAATTAATCAATTTTATAACAGCATTAATAGTAATTTAATAATCACAAATCACAACTTTATGATTTACTAAAACAAGATACGTATTAATTGCGCATTGGTGAGGCTGTGTTTTTTGGTATGTTGACAATGTTGTAAATTAATAATGGTTTTTATGTTAATAGGAAAAGAACTTTTTCCATAAAGTTTCAACTAGGCTTTCAAAACCAAATATTTTCATCTTAAACAACCGTTGGGACGCGTCAGCTTCTGAACCAGAGTATCTTGACCAGGTACTTTAAAAAAACATCTTTTTATTCAGAATTAAATATTTCCAATTAATTATAATTATATTTTTACTAACTTTATTATAAAACTTATTTCAAATTTTTAATGATTTTGCTGTTATATAAAATGCAGCCAATAAATTCTAGTCAGGTATTAACAAAATGAACTATGGAATGCTTGACGGCTAATGATTTTTCAAATAAATGTCAATTATTCCGCAAGCCAATATTTCCGCAAGATACCTAATTATACATTCACAAATAATACACTGAATGAGAACTTTGCTAGTAATAATCAATAATTTACATGTGCACTTCAACTTCAATTCAATACAATTAAGCCAAAGCCTTTAAAAATATTGAAGCGATGCATGCAAAATTTATTTCATTTTTGAAGATATTGAAGAAAGCGAATGAGAATTGTATCCCATTGAATTAAAAATATTCCATCAATGTCTAGTTGATAGAAATTATTTTGTTTTTTAAAAGCAATACATTCTTCTTTATCTCGCTAAAAGCTTTACAGCGATGCGTTATGCGATCTATCTGAAACTAATATCATTTTAACTTTATTTAAGGTGAGAGCTCAGCACTTGGAGCGAACGTCCGATTTCCTGGTTAAAGAATTAAAAGTGGCTACAAAAGAAGAAGCACTCGAGCGAATATTCTTCGTGTCTGCTAAGGAAGTTCTTTTATCTCGACTCCAGAAGCAAAAGGGTCCTACTTCTCCACGTAAATGCAAATTTACATGCAATGCATAAAGAAATTCTATAAATGACTTCCATCAACCTCAACCTTCACATTTTAATATTTAATAATCATATATCATGAAATTCTAATAGAAATTTTTGACTTAATTAAAATTTACTAGCTCCGTCATTTGCCGAAGGATTTTCTGCAAGATATCTTGAATTTCAAAATTTTGAGAGAAAATTTGAAGAATGTATATCAAAGTCTGCAGTTAAAACAAAGTTTGAACAGCATTCGCACAGAGGAAAACACATTGTCAGGTTAATGCCCAATCAAAATTCAATTATAATTTAATTTGTTTGTTTTAATTGCCCTATGTAAATAGTTCAAAGTTAATGATTTTGGAATGCAATTAATAACAGAAATAAATTCCTTATTTATTAGTTATCTTTATACCCCAGTTTAAAATTGGAAAATGATTGATATTATAAATAATTTATATAACTCCAATTAATATTAATTTAAGTAGTTAAAATTAAGTGATCTATTTATTCATTTTAGAGAAATTATGGGACTGTTGGATGATATCTTCTTAGCATCTCATAAACTTCAAGCCGAGTGTAAGCTAAGTTATAAGGAACTTTGGGATAAAGTTCATTTCACCGACAAACAACTTCAAGTGTTAACTCATGAAATGAAAGACAAAATTAGGCAAATGGTGGAAGACGTTGAGTGCAAAGTGTCGCAAGCTCTCAATGAAGAGATTCGGAGATTGGGCGTCCTGGTCGATGAATTCAATGCTTCATTTCATTCTGACCTTTTAGTAATTTCTGTATTCAAAAAGGAATTGAATGCTCACGTTGAACAAGGATTAGGATCAAATCTACGAGGAAGACTTTCAACGGCCCTTGCCCTCAATATGGAGAGTTCTCAAAAAGAAATGACGGACAGAATGGCTGCCCTATTACCTGTTGACAAAAGGAATGTGTCCATGAACTTGCTACCACGAAAGGAACCCTTTGAAGTCCTTTATCGACTTAATTGTGATAATTTATGCAGTGACTTCAAGGAAGATATTTCCTTCAAATTTTCATTTGGACTCACTGCCCTATTTAATCGTATTCTTGGGAGACATAATCCAAGGAACAAACCTCCACCTATCTTTGATGGATACAAAAATGACCATGTAAGTTTATCATTTATTGTAATCTGTGATTAATACTTTCCATATTGATAAATACATGTTAATGAGTTCAAAGGAGATTTATTTACAAATATTTATACATGGAACATATTTTAGATATCAAGAGGACTTCCGCTCGCTCCATCAACTCCCATGACCCCAATGAACGAATTTGCATTCAATCCTTCGGGAGAAGATTTGGCCCAATATTCGCGAATTCTCTTGGGAGCCTGTGCATCTCAAGGAACCATGGGAGGGCTTCTCATTGCGGGAATGGTAAATAAAATTTATTATTCAATTTTAGATCAGTGGTGTTTATTGTCTTTTGGTTGGAATGCAGCTGTTGAAAGCCGTCGGGTGGAGAGTGATCGCAGTGACTGGGATCGTATACGGAGGACTTTACATATACGAACGAATAACTTGGACAAATAAAGCGAAGGAGCGAGAGTTCAAGAGACAATATGTTGATCATGCTACGAGGAAACTTCGCCTCATCGTTGACCTCACATCGGCAAATTGCAGTCATCAAGTTCAGCAGGAACTTTCCTCCACCTTTGCACGCCTCTGTCACTTGGTCGATTCTTCTACTTTTGAAATGGAGAGTGAGATCAAAGAATTGGAGGTCGAGATCACAAAACTCGGTGAACTCGCCGCAGCAGCAAAAATTCATAAAAATAAGGCAAATTATTTAACAAGTGAGTTGGATGCTTTTGATAGCACGTATCTCAAGTTAAATTAGAAAGTCATAATTTAAAAAAAATTAAAATAGTTTATTATATTGGTTCTTTCATCATGCCGAAATCCTTAAAAAAATAATAATGTGAAATACTTCTTTAATAATGAGTGAAGTGAATAAGCAAAGGATTAGTCAGCGCTATTCTTATCAGTGATAGGGAAGCTAAGTAGAGTAAAGTGCAAATCATGTTGGGTCTCTTTGAGGAAAAAAAAGCCCGTGCCCGTCACTGTAGAAGAGAATGAAGCCATTAATAATGTAAAGATAGGAACTATGATCGATTTTGTTATATCCACTAATTCTCTCCTTCTTTTAATCATCACCTTTGTGATTGGAAAAGGGAGTCTTTGCCCGAGTTGTCTATGTGTAATCATGTAACCAGATTCTTCTTTCTGCTCTTATAAGAGATAATGTTGAGAAAGGTATTAATAAAGATGTATTGTTTATTGCCACGTTGGTGTTAAATCATTTTTTCTTCCTTCACATTGGAATTTTCGGCTCGAGTTTATTATCTCATCTCAGAGGTCTGAGTATCGATTTCATCTACTGTCGAACTCCAGAGTCATTATTTTAGTAGGTGGAATACACCTATGTAGATTAAGGTGATTGGATTATTGCTTTTTTCATATGTGCCATGTTACAGGACTACAGTTAGGACGTCGAATTCTATATAAAAGGATACGAGATGAGGTCTTTTATAATGATTCCTCCGAGGCTTTCCTAAATATTCATTGGAGTATTTGAAGAATTTATATTCTTCTTTTATCGGCATCGGTGCATTAATTCCAGGCCTTGCCAGTAGCTAGAATAATTCACTTACCAAATATTAATCTTTTGAACATTCGACATCAACCCATTTATACTCAATGGCTTCATAATGCTCGTATCGTATCTCATACTTATATAAATTCTCTTTTCATAATTCAACACTTTTATTATACAAAGCAAGACTTCATGCAACACCAAGCGTACTTTGGGAAATTACACGAGTGGATACCATTAAGTTTAAAATATTCTGATAATGTATTCCAAATCGTGATTCTGAATTTTTGTTTCAAGTTCAATTTTAACGCTTCTGCACTTTCGGTTTCACCTTTTAATCTTGGGAGTTCTGCCTTTGTCTACATTTAGATCATCTACCCGCCATGCATTTTGTATAAAAACAAGATCAATTTCTATTTAATGATACGATCAAATAAGATGGATCATGTTTTAAACGAGTTTTGGTATTTATACTAAATATGTATAGTTAGTTTACCAAATTACAAATCAAATTATAATGAACCATGAACCACGCTAAAATCATTAAAATTTAAATTAAGCTACTATATTACGCATAACTTATAATTTTAAAAGTCAATAATGTTTTATCGAGCAAATTGCTGAAGCCATTTAGGTAAGTAAATAGATCCTCATTTTGATAAAAAAAACATTATTGGAATATCTTCATATCTGAATTATATCTTCATGAAGGAAATTAAATTAACAAATTATTTCATCTTTAGCATTATCAAAAGTTTACCTTTTCTTTCTTTGTTTATTTAACAGATTTACTGAATTACTAACAATAATTGCTTGTCGGCAATTTTGGATTTATGACTTGGGTTTATGTAACAAGTTTTTTTAAACATTTTTTGCAATGCCTTCAGGAGTAGGTAATGTGTATTTATGTGTTGCTCTTTTACAAAGCAATGTATTTACATAAGAGGAAGGCTATCCGTATTTACTTTGACTAATTGTAAATAGTGATGCAATCACTTTCCTATATGCTTAATTAATTACACTCTATTCTTACATCTATTTATCCTCATGCCGTATGTTTTCTCGTACGACATTAATAACAATCAGGAGAAATTGTTCCTCATCGTGTCCAATTGAAATTGTTTACACCTACTCGGAAGTAAAATAAGAAAATAATTTCCTATTGGAGGTCGGTGACACAGCAAGATTCAAATCCTCTGGGATTCGGACACAAGACCTCATGTAAAAATTAATAAAAAGAAGGTGAGGGCGGCGGAGCGAAGAGTCCGCAGAGAGAAATTCCTAAATGTCAAATGAATCATAATGTGGGATATTGAAGGGTGAGAGAGTGAAGGCGACGTATTAAATGGCGTGCATAATTGGGGGACCACCTGCCGTGGTTCCAACGCCGTAATGATCCTTCTGTCCTCATCCTTCATCTCTTGGCAATTTCTAAGGGCTCTTTAAAGTGATCCCGAACCCATCGATCCGCTCCGGCCACTGAGGCCCACAATTGAGGCCCAATCATATCATGTCAAGTAATTAGAGAGGGCGGACGGGGAACTCATTTTCCTCTTCTCACTTCTTTGCCTTTCTTGGACACCTTGTGGAAGACACGAGGGTTTCGCTCTGCCCTCGGACAGACGAGGAATAGAAAATTAAAAACACATAAAGGCGTTAATGGGACCCCATTCATCAACAGCCTTTTGTCCCATTCTCATCTTCCCCTAATAATACATGGTTGAATGGTCAGCCACGGTCCTCCTCGGAGTAATTTATGTATCTCCCCTTCCCATCAATATCCTCCTCCACCACATGCATAGCCCATGAAGGTATTGTCATGATGCGTTCGACGTGAAACAAAAATAATTGTTGGTCAAAGAAGAGAGCAGAGTTAACGAAGAAATATTCTTCCTTCCTCCGTCGAAGACACAAACGAATTGATACAGTTAACAAGGGTTGATTCCAATTTTGAATTTGTAAAGCCAGTGGAGCGGAGTTAATGGGATGGGAAATTGAAGTTGGATCATTTGAGGCTCCTTCGAAGTCTTCGTTCCTTCATGAATGATTAACAGCATCGGCGGCCCCATTTTCCACATATGGGTACACCGGATTGCGAATGAGAGGCGGATGATATAAGAGGTCCCAAGAACAAAGCTCGCCTACAATTGCACACTGAAGGAGGGAGAAGGGGAGTGCAATGTTGATCCAAAGTAGAAAAAACTTGCAAAATATTTGTTATGACTCCTATATACAGATAGGAATGGAGGGAACTGGACGATACGGACCAATTGATGAGCCTCGTCTTCCACAAAATGACCCATGATGTTATTTTTCCATTGCCCAGTTTGACAATGATAGAATGAGAGTACGGAAGTGGGTCTGAAGTCCGGTTCGGACTCTTGGAAATGCCAGGCGGTGTGGTGGTTGACGTCATCAGCGGATGGTTTCCTTGTAGCATATTTTCCTTTAGGGATTGTAGCGAGGTTGAAGGAAGTCGCCTCTCCCTGTCTCCCCCAACCACGCAAGAGGGTTTGGAGTCCTTTAGATATACCACCACCTGTTAATTATTGAATACGCTTCTCCACGAGGACCTTGCTCTTGTCATAAAAATTACTCAGCTCTTTTCACCCCAACTCTCAATTTCCAGTTGGCTCAATTTGGGCAGGAGGACAAGTTCCAACCGGCGGTTGACTCCTATCTCAGCCGCATCAAACCTCAATGAATAGAATCAAATATTCTTCTCGTTGAACTCAGGAGCTCCTGAGGTCCAAGAAGCTTTGAACCTCTCACAAGTCTTTTATTCATTCAATAATAAGCTTCTCTCTTACACGTTCTTTAATAACCAAAGGGGCGACCCCTCATCAAATTCCCCCCTCCCTCAATAGTAAGATTGAGAATCGTACAAGGCGCGTTGGAGTAAAATAAACATGAATCACACAGTGAGATAAAGGGTTCTTGAGACCCACACTGCAATTCCAATGAGTCTCGCCCATTAATTTTCAACTCATCTTTCCTTATGTATGGTCCGAGGTGAGGTTCCATCCTTCCCATTTATTCCCATCATCAGGTCCGCACTCGAAGGCGAGATCCAATTAAAGAGCGGCGAGAGAATTCAAAGAAATGTAAACTGTCACAAATGTTTATGAAGCCTTTGCCATTAAGGAGGACCCAAAATGGGTAATGACCCTTAGTAGCCATCATCGGCCATCGAGAGATGAATTGGCACATGCACCACATGTCATATTTGAATGGTTGTTCAGAGTTGCGGAGGAGAGACAGCTTGTGGGAGGTTCGACGAGGTCTAAAAATGACCCCGAGCTACTCCCTGAGTCGGTGAGTCAAGAAGAGTGTTTAGATGAAATGAATGTGGCTTGATGTGACGATTTAGTGAAGCTTCTCGAGGTGAAAGATCTTCTTGGCTCTAGCAACGAAAGGCTGTGGGAGTTTTGCCTACTTTCCTATAAATCCTCTCCTTCCCTTATTTGTACCCACCATTTAATTCCACAATGGAGGGATGAGAAAGTGTAATTCGCTATTTAATATACAAAGAATAGCCCTCCAATGATGCATTTTCTCCCTTTCGCCCTGGACAAAGTTTTAGAACGGACGAAGCTCTTGCGATTACCATACTCACCACACGTCAATTGAATTTATTGTGGGATGCGTTGTCTCTCTATATGGGTTAACACACTGCAAATTCTAATTGGGATTTGCCATGACATTTCCTCAGTTTTCCCAAAGCGCTCTCTTCACTTCCCTCTCCTCATGAGACCCATTTATTCCTCACTCTGATTCAATCATCCCCAAAACCAAATCTAACTATTCAGGGGTCTTTCCCCAAAGCCCATCGATATAATGTATTTTATATATGGGTTTAGCGTCATCGGAACAACTTACATATTCCCTGCGTACGTACAGTCGGTGTAAATTGTAAATGCTAATGCCAAAGTTTCCGGAGAGTTTGATTCTTTTGCGCAAAGCGGATCACTTGCCAATCTCTAATGTGTATCAACGGAGAATAAGGTCAAACTTGCTCCATTGAATCTTCCCTCAACAGTTCTCTTTCACTTTGTGTAATGAAATCTTTCCTCTTTTAATTGCAAATTTATTTTGAGTAAAAGGATTTTACTCCCTCGCATTCCCCATCACTCCTCATAAGCAGATGTGGAGTCCATATAATGTATGACCAATGTAATTGCTTACATTGAAGAAAGACTAATGAATTTGTCCCCCCTAAACAAATTTTTTTATTCGCCTCAAATGGCTCTGCCTCCCAAAGTGATTCAGCGTGGGCCGATTGTGGTCAAAGAAAGTTAGCCCGCACGTGCGGGCAAAGCGAAGTATATCATAACTCCGAGACCATTCCTTTCATTCAGCAATTTGACGAGTCGGCCTTTATTGGTCCTCCTTATGCATTCCTTGTCCAGTATGCCTATTTTATATCGGAGGAGATGAATTACTCACTTTTATGCCTTTTCTACATGGAAACTCCATCCGCCTTACTCGACAAGATTGGACCGAAGGGCGGTTGGGTTTTCCATGGGGCGAGATGGGCCGACCACGTTGGATCCGTTGTTCACCCTCTGATTTCCCACCTTCTTTACATATCTCCCATCTCTCCCCATAAAATTCTCGTTTGGGAAAGGAGGGCCAATCCATATGATTGCATTTCATTATGGAATATTTGCATGATGTGGAGGTTCGATGAGACGGCGGGATTCGTGTCATGGGGAAATGAAGATAAAGGATGGTAATTTGATGAGAGTTCTCCGATGCGAAGGGCGAGACGAGGGAGAATTAGGCCGAAACTCGCGGGTTTAATAGGAAAATGAATGAAGAGTAATGGGGAGAGAGATAATGAGTGGTGGGCCTATGGTAGTAGGATTTTCAGTCTCCTGTTGTTTTTGGGCGTTTATACTTCCGGCTCGGGTCTGTACCGAGAAAAGCCCCCGACGACCCATCTTGCCAACAGATTTAGTTGAATCTGGTAGTCTCTGAATGCCCTCCTGAACGAAGAACTCGTCGTTCCCTCGAGAGGAGTGCGAGAGGAGAGGACAGAAGGCCCCCGTCTACATGTGGGTGTTGTCTCTATGTGTGTACATGTAAAGTTGTAAGGTAAGACTTGTGGAAGTGTAGGCGAAATGAAAGGCGTACGAAGAAAAGGGAGCTTCAGTGTTCCTCCGGTTCTTGCCACGTACATTTCAATTCTTCACTCCTTCCACGCTCCCCCATAAATACACGACCAGAGCGCAATGTCCGACCCCACTTAATTAATTGCCCATTATAGTCGTAGCTCGCCCAGTGACCACGTGGATTTGTTCTGTGATGGGGAGTGAAGTGTTAATGAAATCGTAAATCCCAGTAATTAAGAAGAAGGTGATCATGAGTTCGTGTCGTTCTTGGGCCGAGATCTCTCTCGTCCTCATCTTCCTCCTCGGGCTCGGACATGGTTTCAACGTGGATGTGCCGAGTGCCATCACGCATCAAGGGCCTCCCGGAAGCATGTTCGGCTTCTCCGTCGCTCAGCACAAGGACTCAAATATCTCATGGCAAGTCTGCCGGGTTCTTCCCGGGTTCCCACTTAAACTCCCAAGTTAATGTTGTTGGCGCAGTAAATGGCATTGTTGTTGTGGTGGTCCCCAATCCCTCCAACCCCATGCTAAATAAACGACCTGGAAAAGTCGTCAAACGCGTACCATGCTGAACGTTTAATTCCCCATAAATGTTAACAAGTACTTAAGGCACGAGGTGTTCGAGCTTCTTTTTAGAATTCCAAATTTTGTTTCAGGATTCTCGTCGGAGCCCCCCAAGGAGACTCAAGACAGCCGGGAGTTCGAAAAGCCGGGGCAGTTTACCGCTGCAGTTCCGTCGCCCGGGACACATGTCAATTGGTCCCCTTTGACAGGCAAGGTCGGTCGACTTTGTTTTCACCCTTTCTAAAATAATGACAATTCCTGGATTCACCCTGCCTCTGGTCTGACTTATTTAGTGTTTAACCTACTCCTATAACTTATCGTTATCAGACCATACTTATATGGGCCGAAAGTGCAAAGGGAAGAACTCGAAGAGGCGAGTTCGAGTAAGGCCATAATGTCTTCTGTTTTTCCTCACTCACTCAATCCTTCCGCAGCGATTCTCTATGTATAACTTCGTCCTCCCTCTGCTCATACAAGAGAGGTTTTAAATATATGACCCTAGTTTTGAGCATGGTGAAATCTTGTGGAGAAGAAAAGTGATCATTCACGGATTTCTGTTTTGGAAGAGTGAGGACGACTCAACTATCTTTATGTCAGCTAACACAGAAAGTGTTTTTCAAATATCTGGCTCTCAGAGAGCCCTCCCTTTATTTATTAGGATTGAGCAAGAAGGGTGTTGGTGGGGAGAGTGACGACATTGCCTAAGAGGAAATATAGGAAAATGAAATACCTCAAGCGGCCAACTCCTACGACAATCCAGGCCACTAATCCCACTCATTCATTGACTCTCAAAGAATCCGGAGCCGAAAGATGAGAGATTGTGAACCAAAGGGAGTGAAGATGAAGTGAAGGGTCCGTCCCTCCGCCTCCCCATAAGTCATCTCCATGCCACCAAATGAAACCTCTTCACCTGAACCATTCTCCCCCTCTCTGATTAATAAAAACTTGGACAAAAGAGGAGATATGAAAGAGGCCGCTAAGGAGAGAGATCTGATAACAACTGATCCGCCGACGATCCCGGTCCGAGTCAGGTGCATGAGACCGCAAGGTGAAGCACCTGAGAAAGATAACCCACACATCTGACTCCCAACTTCCCAGCACCAAAACGGAGTCAGAGACGAATATAACGATCTGTTGAGACCAGGAGCCTCAAAGGGAGATATTATTGGGAAAATAGTAAATGGCTATAAATATCCGGGATGAGACGTTCGTTGAGCCATTTGAAGGAACCTTCACGACCATGTGGATGTTGATCTCTCCCTGATGATAAAAACATTTCTCATAAATATTTATGGGAGGAGCACAAGGGCAGGAGTTGGAAGTGCAGAGGCACAGACCCCTCAGAAACAAAAGAAATCCCTATGCAAGAGTCCCCACCGTCCAATGGAGTGTCAAAAGCCAATAAAATACGAACCCAAGTTCCAGTCTGGCCAGCTTCACCAATGACACGGAATTAATATTAAGTAATAAATTCCTCTCTTTTTTTCCAGGGAACAACCAAGTGGAGGGGAAGCAAATAGATGAAAAATCTAACCAATGGTTCGGAGCAACCGTAAAAAGTTCCGGCGAAGATGGAATTATCCTGGTGGGTTGATTGATAATTAAATAATTAAATTTTATAAAATAATTTAAGAATCAATAATATATTACCTATTATTAACATATGGCCTGGTGGGGTTAAAATTTTTATTATTAAGCTTTATCGACCCGCAATTCGATCTATATTTATAAAGTTAGTTAAGTCAACTTTTCACGAGGATCCGAAACCAAAATCTAAACAAAAGAATTTACATTTGCTTGATACGATCATAATAGGACATTGATGATTTTATATAATTTAATATAGCCAGTTCGGAAGTGAGGTTTATGCTATGCACTTAATTGTGTTCATAATATTTACTATTGACGAAGTATTAAATTTAAGCCCATTACCCTGATGTATTCTCAGATATTTAGCTTCCGCTTTCATAAGCACATTAGCCTACTGTTCTGTCATGAGTTTTGGATAAGTGCATTGAATTGAGGGGGTATTAAACACATTAGTTCCTGGTCGTAGGCATACATTTTAACGGCAGAAGCTCTTAGAGGATTGTGTTATTAGGATCGATTTCTCTTGTTAATAGCTGTCATCTCTGGTGCTCTTCTTCTCATCATTCAATCATTATATAACTTTATATAAATTATATTATTTTTTATATTAATAAAACTACAATTAGATAGTCTAAATTACATACATAATACAGATATAACGATACAGATACATCACAGTATTTGTATATATAATAAGTCTATCTGCACAAAGATTTACAAAGTATTACACAAGTGACCGTTAGTGCATTTACTTATTGTATAACTTTGATAATATTTATTTACTTTATTAAATGGACAAGGGGTATGGAGAAAAGGGATCCCTCTGCCCCCGGTGTGTGTTTTCATTTATTATTGCATAAAGTTTTACATGAAGCTTATTAGAAGCCTCAGGGACTTCGCCCCTTAGCAATAAAAGATGCAATTCACTTTTAAGCCTTTACTTTGTAAAGGAATTAATAGTCTGGCTCGGAAATCCACCCTCCAGACCAAATTTGAGCCTCACACCTGTAATAGACAATCTTCAATGAAGGTGCATTTCCCGTCAAAGCTATCTTTAATACCTGAGGGAACATTGGGAAGAACCATATAAGTACGAAGTTTAAGCATTTTGTGACTTTTGTATACGTAGTAGGAATTACACCGGCCTCAAAATTACTGGACGGAATTGAATTAAAGTGACAACTTCATTACAATGCTCCTCCACCGCTCATGGAAAAGTCTTTGTGTGAAAAAAAGACAGCCTATTGTTTGTAAATTTGTAGTAACTCCGTCCCAAGAATTTCTCCTTATTTTTTTCCTCGTGGGTTTTTTCCTGAGTTGGACAGATCGTTGGTCCTTATCCTCTTTGCATCCGATATCCTCATCGACGGATGAGTCGTGCATCTCCTTTCCCTATATTATATTCCACCAGTCTCGAAGAAGACAAATCTTTATTTCTCCCTTGTGAGCTCCTTATGGCTGCCCTTTCCGCTCCTTGCCCAGGAGACCCGAGAGGGTCTGACAAGGGAATGAATGATTATATGAGGTGAATCAGGAGTGAGGAGAGTAGGAGGTTGAGGACGCGATGGGAAGGGGTTCCTTGAATAAACTTAATTTTTAAACTTGACGAGGAAATGGAGTGAGTAGCGTTGAGGAACCAGCGTTTATTTTTACATCCTCTCCTCCTAAGTTTGGCTCATTTTCCATCTTGGCTTCCACCTCTTGGATTTGGATGGGGGAGTTAAAATGCCGGCTGGCCAACTTGCACATCCATAACACACACATACATACACATAATACACACAAGTCGTACTTAAATACATGATCCTATATATCTAAGTATGATAGGAAGTTAGGCTTTCTTGTACGACTATTTGATTTGCTCTAAACTTCTCATTTTGTGCAATTAGGCTTGTGCTCCGCGCTACACTTGGTTTAGCACGAATCGGAAGAGACGTGACCCGGTGGGAACCTGCTTCGTCGCTAAAGACTCTTTCACTGAGTTTGTCGAATACTCGCCATGTCGAACATGTACGTAAGACCGGAGATCTTCCTCAGATGAACCTTACAGGCCCACACACGACACCCCATGTCGCAACAATGTTGGATTCACATTAAAATGCCTTTCTCCATTTTTCAGCTCGATGGGGCTACCACCGACAAGGATCTTGTCAACTTGGACTTGGAGCTGATGTTGATTCGGTAATTTTATTTCCGCTTTCAAATTATATCTAATTCCTTCATCGCAAAACCCCTCGTCATTTGGGTAGGGCGTAAAAAAGATGTCACAGCGTCTTGAAGTCTTTTATTCTTGGAATTTTTACAGATCCTTTCCTTTTGAGGAAATAACCATTCTTTTAAGACCCACACCACTAAATGCAGATATATGTACATTAGCCATATCCACACACGGGCTTCGTTTTTATGTCCGCTTCATTCGTTTATAGGGTTCTATTATAATAAACTTAAATTTTAGGCCTGTGCAAACTTTGAATGGGGATCTTAAAAGACAAGTTTTAAAAAACATGTGTTGTAAAAATAAATTACCAATCAGGGTTCCAACAGGCCTGGAACGCCAAATGCCATTAGTAATAAAAAACAGATTGATGAATTAGAAGTAAAATGCCATTATGCTAATTTATTACCTGACATTATGAAGGTCTACAAGAGCTTCTGAACCTTCTAATGCCTAAACCTTTAGCAAAGATGAGTCAAGATCTTGAGAGATTAATGAGTTTTAAATATGAAATGAGACCCAGGCATTGGTCATTTATTACCAATTTCCCGAGATGAAAAGCAAATCGGTGTTAAATGTTGAATGAGACGTTCTTGCTTCTGTTTTTCAGGACGGCCGGCGGTTGTTTCTCGGAGCGGTCGGGAGCTGGTATTGGCAAGGTATGAGATTGAATAAGTAATTTGTAAATGACTTATTTAACGACATCCAACGGCGTTGGTCTAATGGGCCCTGGTAAAGACAAGAACTTTGGGCGTAGGAGCAAATGCCCATTTTGGTCCTTACAGTGGCTCAGAGAGAAATGAATGAAATGATAATGGAGTGAAGCAATAAAATGGCAGTTAAATCTCAAGACTCCCCCCATCACTCAAATATGGAGTGGAAGTCTTTGGATTTTTCTCCCAGTCCCTCACTCCGACGATTTCCTCTTCGTGAGAGGGAATTAAAAATATTTAGTTGAGTCGAGGGAGTTCCCGCCACAAAAGGGTCGCCTCAATGTCCCTCCTTGGCTGTCAAGCTCATGATAAACCAACTCACGAGAATGTCTCAATGAGCTCGAGGTAAATGCGCCCTATCTGCTATTGTGTCGCACCAAGCCGTCAAGTTAATATTCGTAACGCTGATCATTTCAATAATGCATGTGATGATGCTGATGTTGTCAAAGCAGGCTGATGTTCAATGAGAATGTTTTCCATAAAGGTCAGCTATTTTTGGTCGACTCCCGAAAGTCATCTGCAGCGAACCCTGTTCCGTTTTACCAATTTATCTCTCCAGGTATGCAATCGCCTACTCACAATAGACACATAAAT
This sequence comes from Neelides folsomi, assembly GCA_034687125.1. Classification (NCBI taxonomy): domain Eukaryota; kingdom Metazoa; phylum Arthropoda; class Collembola; order Neelipleona; family Neelidae; genus Neelides; species Neelides folsomi. The sequence goes on along the minus strand of JAQGBZ010000225.1, from coordinate 23,727 downwards.
CTTGATTTACCTCCCACCAACCAACTCCACTAATTTCACAAGCCTACAGAGCTTTGCTCGTTTTCTTCGCTTTTAAACGCAAATCTCCTAACGATGATTTGTGACATACATAATTTTGTATGTGTGTTGCTTAAATTCTTGGCTTGGCTTCGACTAACTTTCTATTTACAATTTTCAAGCTTAAATGTATGAATCCATTGGCCATGTGGCCCTAAATAGTTATACATGCATATGTGTATTAAAAAAAATTTCACTGCCTTTAACACACTTTTTAATATTCCAAATATCTATCTGGCAAAAAAGTCACAGTAAATTTATCCAAGCGTTATTTTACTCTTCCTATTCTTACATTAGGTAGATACATGATAAATGATGATTCATTTTTAATTCAAAGGATAATTGGCAATCAATCAGTAAAATAATATTTTCTTTTCTTTATTCAATAAATATTATACTACGCATATTTTTAAGTTATACGACATAAATAAGTATACAAATGTAATATTCGGTTGATATAAATTGGTAGCAATTTTATAAAATTTTAACCATAAATAAAACTTAAAGTATCAGCTATCATATTTCACAAAGTTTAATAGAAATGAAAATTGAAATTGGAAAAGTTCACTGTAATTTTTATTAAATATCCAATATCAATATGAGAAAAGCCGTAAAATGCCTTCTCAAAATGTCAAACAGAAAATTTATTCGTAATAAATGGAAGGATCGTAAAATTATCCATCAAATGTGATGTAGGAAGAAGATAAATTTGTACATAAAAGGAAAAATAGGCAAAGTCTTAAAAACAGCGACCTACTCAAATCCTGAAATGAGTCTTTTTGTGCTTACAAAACCATTATTTTTAATATTTGAATATCCACATCTATCAACTTAGGATAGAGTTCATGGTGTAATTCCAAGACTAGGTCAATCTAAAATATCTTATAATATCACATAAAAATTTAATTGAATGTTTAAAATATTTCTCCTTAAAAATTTCAAACAACGAACAAGTGATGAAAGACCTTTTGTCCCGGGTTATCTGTTTTTATTACTAAATGCCAACCATTTAAATTCTGTGAATCACATGGCCAACTGTTTTATTCTGATCATCATTTACTTGAAACCTGTCGAAATTCCATTTGAAAATGGAGCAAGCGTAGGGTTTAAAACAAAATGAGAGAATTTTTATTACTTCCCTGTTGAGCCTTAGCAAAAAATTTAAAAAATATCCGCTTAGTGATTTGGAATGCTTAAAGGAGTCCCTTCCCATGATTTTTTACTCCGCCTTTTGGGAAGTGTTTTGAAAGTAACAAACATCCTAAATTTGGATTTGTTCCTGCTGCTTCGAGCTTTTTTGTCTACCATTCGTGTGACTTTGATATAGCTTTTGAATCTCCATCGTTTGCTCAAGAGATTTTAATACAATACATGGCTCTCACTTCTCCACCGAACCCTTCACGTTCGGCCTTTATTTTCCTTCGTATGTTTAGAGAAGCACACTGTTCCTCCTATACTTCACACTTCTCTATTTTTGAAGCTCCGACGCAAAGCCTTTTTGATCACATTATGTTTGAGGTGAATTTAAATGCAAACGGTTTTCTACTTAAAGGTCAACTCTATTCACAAAGCGTCGTGACCCGGCCCGATATCCGGTGGACGCAAGAGGGCCCTAATTACGACGATGACAGTTATTTGGGCTATTCCGTGGCTCATGGAGAGTTTTCTGGTGATAACGAATCCGACGTGGCCGTGGGGATGCCGAGGGGAGCGAATCTCACTGGAAAAGTAAGACCCTCATAAAATTAAGCCCATGTGTTTCCCATCTCCACGAACCAAAAAGGGCCCGTTAGAACAAAGGGCTTCTCAATTCTCTTAAATAAAAATCCCCTTCAGAACCTTATTGTTTCCAGCGTTTATGGACCAGAATCTCCAAGAAAGTTGAAAGATTAAGGTCTGGTACAAGTATTACTGAAATGTATGAGCCTTCCTCCTATGAGTTTTCCCTTCAGTTCCTCTTAATGACCCACCACGAAGCTCTTTGAAAATAATGAATCCTGATCTTTCCCTCAAATGGACCGTCTGTCCAAATCGTGGTCAAAGGAGCGCACTAAAGACCGCCAAGTGGCACTAAGGATTTTCAAATAAATATTTACTCCGTTTATTCCTCAGGTTGTTATCTACGCTTCTGATTTGAGCCACATTCACAATATCACCGGAGAACAAATCGGGGCATATTTCGGCTATTCACTCTGTGTGATCGATGTCGACGGAGATGGACTACACGACATTGTCATTGGAGCTCCCATGTTTACCGACTTTGAAGACTCTTCTATGAAAATTGAGACTGGTCGTGTCTACGTTGTCTACCAGACGAGAAGAGTAAATATTTGATTCAATATTCTCGTCCTTCCAATTTCCCGATTATTTCTCAGATAAAAGGATACAGCTCACCAACTTCACAAGGATATTGCGTTCCCTCCTCATTTCACCAGAAGCTGTGGAAACTTCATGAGTGAGACCAGCTGAGTCCTAAATTGAAACTTATAACGCTTCTCTCCTCTTAAACCTAACAAACTCACCTTATTACAGTTATTAACAAGTCAATTTCTCCTTCGCGTTGGAATTAAATGAAATAGTAGGAGTCATACCTTTTAAAAATGTGTTAGGGAGATGATTAGTATGAATTATCATATCAAAGATGCTCATCTTAGCATTCGGACGGATAAATTCTTGTGAATGCCCAGATGAAAAGAAATATGATGTACCGAGGCGAGACGGCCTTTCCTTTTTCTCCAATGTCCTCAAGGAAAGTGTGAAGGGATTACATGAGGAATATCCAACCATAACCAGAAGACTTGTTTCGGAGGGAGAAGTTGAAATAAATGTTTTTTGGGCGATCATACTCGCACTTGATCCTTTTCCCCACTGCCCCAAAGGTTCATCTGACTGGATAATTTGATGATGATGAATAAAAGGGATTGGAAGGGCGATGAATCAACATCAAGGTTCTCCTTATAAATACAATTAATTACCCTTCTTTCCTCCAGCACAAATTCAAAAAATGGGATTCAGTGGACGGGACAGCACAGCGTGGTCGGTTTGGAACCTCGCTCGCTGCATTAGGAGACATCAACAAGGATGGATTTGGAGGTGAGTTGGAGTCCAATTATGCATAGCTTCCTTTTTGCCCACATTTCCAACATTCAACACAAGGATCAGAAACTTATTAAGAGTCGAGTCGTAGTTTCAATTCTTTTCTCTTCTCTAGACTTTGCTGTTGGAGCTCCTTATGCGGGCATAACCGGCGACGGCGAAGGTCAAGGAGCCGTTTATATCTACATGGGCTCGGAAAGTGGTCTTCGCAAGGAATTTACTCAGGTATGCCTTTTAATTGAATCCGTTCTGTTAGTAATAATAGACCGTGGTGGACTTGTAGCTTCCACACCATTCATCTCACTAATTAAGAAATTACTCAAAAGCCCTCGTCTGCTTTCTCTCCTTCGTCGCCTCCTCGAAGCTCTCGCTTCTTTTGAACTGAAGTGTAATTCTTTATTTGTTTTTTGTTCTACTTCTTTTCTTCTCTCCGGAATGAGCGAAGAAATATGGGAGTCGGGGAGAGGAAGGGGCTTTTCTATGAGGAGATGAGATGGGGATGGAAATGAGGATTGAGAGGTTTGGTGTGCCAAGGAGATATGTGAATCACTCTCGGGATGGAGCTCGATCCCCCACTTCTTTCTCAAGTCCACTTTTACACTCACGAGCTCGCTCTTTGGAGATCATATTACCGGACGATTCGACACGACGACACTTTCAAAACCTAAATAAAAACATCACTTTACTTCTTCCACTCAATTTCCTCTACTTCCAACTAACAATATTTCCAGCTTATGACGTCTATTTTTTCAAATCAATTGATTTCCTTTAGTTTATTCCATACACTTCCATTCACAATGCGAAAATGCATGTATCTGTATTTGTATTGACTATAATACTCACGTTTAGATGATATGGTTCTGTCCTAACTGTGTCTATTTTGGATTAGAACTTTCTGTTAGCTCTTTCCCAAATATTGACTAACCTTTAAGAAAGAAGAGCAATACAGATTTAAGAGTTTAAAATACCACAAGTTTTAAATAATTTCTCATGTGAAGATAGAGAGATATTTGTAATCTTTACATTTAAAACGAATTGGTTCTTAATGGAAGAAATGCATACAGGATTAAGTATACTTAAAGATACAACTTTACTAATACTTTACTTTACATTACTTATTTACTTACAAAGATAATGCACAAGCTACATATATGTATGTACATATATTATACGAATGAAATGTGTATCTGGCAGCTCAATATATTTATGGTATTTGGAATGCTTAATGCAGCTGCAGTTAGATATGTATATCATAATTAATGGTATTCGGCACGTCTACATTTGCTCTCAAGAATGAGAAAAAGAATACTCGAGAAATGTTTAATTGAAAAGAATGCACTAACGCGAAGTTATTAGTAAAATACGACTTCTTTCTGCATTTTTTTCATGTTTAAAAAATTGTAGGGTTTTTCTAAGCACAAATACAGAGCACGTATTTTCTCGTTTATTCAATTAAGGCAAGGATTAATTCATCAAGGGTCTTAATTTGCTGGAAGTAATGTACTGAAGTTTTTACTACTGACTTAGCTATTATTTATAATCTTTTAGAGCGAAATACAAATATTTAGATAGATACGTTTTGGCATTGTAGCAAATTAACATTAACTCTTTATTGTACACTTAGATATCAGTGTGTAGTACATTGTACTCTTGTACCATATTCGTTGTCATTATAATTACTCACAATGTACCATATTATGTATGATATTATTACAAAGTAAACTCACTATATTCAAAATGAATTAAAAGCGAGACCTGATATTCCCCAAAGGATTGAATATATTTAAGCTGATATATGTACTTGTAACACATACACACAGAATTCTGTATTTGATACAAACGCAATTTTGGTTTGAATGTGAGTCATCTAATTATCCGCACTACTTAATCCCCCAGTTCTTGACAAGTCGGGATTAATGAGAGAGTTAGCATAAATAATCTGTGAGTGGTTTATGACCATTGTCTTTACCTCATCTCACATATTTATCTGAATCGGAACCAAATTCCTGTAGATCAATTAAGAGGAAGTTGGCCTATCCACTCTAAATGATTCTAATGTTTACCAGGTTATCTACGCTGAGAATCTCAACTCCGGCATTTCCACGTTCGGATTCTCCCTGTCTGGAGGGCGAGACTTGGATGGGAACCAATATCCTGATCTTCTTGTGGGTGCCTATGACTCGGATTTTGTCGCTTATTTCCGGTGCGTCAGCCAGAGCAATTTTACGGACAAGCTCCAATATATTTTATAATTTTACGAATCTCCACCAGCATGGAAGTCTTTTAACAGAAAAAACATAATCTCACCTCTCAAGCCTTACTTATTTGCTTTTCGTTGAGAGCTGATTGGAACTTGGAAAGGAACCAAATTCGTGGCCATTTCATCTACTTGCATTCTATATTTATTCTCTCGAGTTATTAAGCAAAGTAAATTCGTCTCAAGATTGAGCAGAACAGCTTTTAATCATAGCGCGGCGCAAGAGGGAGCACGAGATTACGACAACGATAAAGGAAATAAATAAGGGGAGAATAATTCAATTTCCATTCATAAAAGCGGATTAATAAAAACATGAGGAAATGTGATGAGATTATAAATGCCGTCTTTAATACGAAGGTTCCAATGAGGTCTCAACAAGTAGGCAAAGGAAAGTCCATTTAATGCAATTACTTGGATGGTATAAGTCTCGAGATGAAAGAGAATGATTTGATATGAAAGTAGTAAGTAGTAATTCCCACACACAATGAACCCCGGGTTTCTTTTGTGGGAAAGTTGAAAGGAGATTCAAGCTGGTGGAGAAAGATGAGTTGGAGATGAGAGAAAAAAAATTTCTGTTTTGATCCATTAGATCGAAGCCAGTTGTTCGAGTCAATTGCAAGTTGTCTTTCACCTCGACCTCCAAGCAGATCAATCTGGAAGAGAAGACATGCAGACTGCGGGACTCGACACCGGTCTCGTGCTTGGGCCTCCAACTCTGCATGGAATACGATGGGATCGGAGCAGATGAGAACATAGGTTCGGAATCTCCCTTTGGTTATTTATAGAGATCACTGACACAACCCCCCTCCAAATCTCTCTTGGATCCGATGAAGCGCGGATAAGGGAGTCTGCAATCCGCGATATGTCATTCCGCGCCATCATTATTCACATATTTCCCAAACCCCGTTCTGCATAAACGCCCTATTCAACATTCGGTGTGACTAACGTCATTAGGAGGAAGGATCCTCAATCAATTTCTTCATCATTTTTAAGATCCTCCAATGGTTCTCTATTACGCTTTATGAGACGCCATTTCCTTCCATCCATCCCTCACGACCTTCCTTCCATTAAGAGACTTATGAGAGATTGTGGGTGATTTGATGAAACTTATGTGTTTTCCAGACTTCAACGTCCAATACATTCTTGATTCCAACAAGCCCAAGGATCCCAGAATGTTCTTCACCAATAATGAGGGGCGAAACATCATAAATCAGACGGTGTCGCTGCAAAGGAAAAGGTCCTCGTGTATGACAACCCAAGTCTATCTTAAGGTAAATATTTCATGGGGATTGTTTTGAATACATACCACCAAGAGTTTGTCTAAATACCGGAGGAAACCGAAACTTGATTTGAGGAAGGGAAAGGCCTGGGGAAATTCATAAACTCACTTTGGTGGAAATGAAAGTGATTTCAATTTTGATATGATTTTATTCTTTTTTCATCTTTTTACAGGCTCAAATTATAGACAAACTAACGTCGCTCGAAGCGGAACTCCGTTACTCTATGCTTGAAAATCCAAGAAATCGCCGTCAGCTTCCGCTCGTAATTGACATGACCACCTCCAAGGTCGAAAAAGACTCGATTTCCATTCAAAAGAACTGCGGCCCGGACAATATCTGCATTCCAGACCTCCAGCTCAAAGTTACAGAGTAAGGGGCATATTTTACATTTGAAAACCCAATTTTCACTTTTGTCTTTTTATTTGTTGATTTTACAATACAATCTAATTGACATTTAACAGTTATTGGGGTGTTGGTCGGATGGTTTGAAAACTTTGACTAGAGCAAGGTTGATCACGTCAGCTTTGCCTTTATTAATATATATAAAGTTTCTGGAAACTCGCCGAGTTGATAATTAGTTTTGGTGGTTGGAAATAACTAAACTCCTAATTCTGACGGACTTTCCCTTCTATGTCTTAAACAACGCAGGATAAACCCGGGATATGTTTAACACTTCTAAAATGCCTAAAAAGTACAATACAACTCTTTGACAGGTCAAACAAAACTTTTCTAATGGGAAGTACTGGGAGGATCCATGTGGATATTGACGTTTTCAACAAGAGAGAAGAGAGTTACGAAAGTACGCTGTATGTGACGGTCCCCCCTGGGCTCGCCTACGTCAACAATCAGCGATTGACGGATGACCGGACGGACATTTCCATTCTCTGCTCCCCGCCGAGTCCAAGCTCGAACTACACCCTCAAGTGTGACATTGGGAATCCGCTACCCTCAAACGCCAAAGTTCGATTTCGCCTCTTCTTCCAACCCAGATATGGCTCAGAGTTCAAATCATCCTTCGATTTCAAAATTGAAGTCAACTCCACGAACCCCGAGGAGGAAAATTCCCGAAACAACAACCTCAAGTTCCTCTCCCTGCCCATCCGCGTTCAGACGGATGTCGAAATCTTCGGAGCTTCTCATCCGGAAATTGTGAGCCACAATGGATCTGCATACAATCAAGTTACAAAACAGACAGAGTCCGACATTGGTCCTGAAGTTATCCATGTTTACGAAGTTAAATGTGATGGCCCTTCGGACATCGAAGAAGCAGAAGTGACAATTATTTGGCCATCATACACTCTTGATGGTATGTTCAACTTTTATTCTTTGGTTGTCAAATATAAATACATAAGTTATTTATACTTATTACAATATTTATGCATTCAGTTTTAACTTTTAGATAATATCTTTTGCATTCAAAATGTGAATTTCATTATTTACTGAAAGATGTTTTAGGGAAGCTTTTAGAAGATTAAGAAAAAAATTCATTAATTAATATTTATTTACTTTTTGTTTTATGATATTAAGCATTATTAAGGGTTTCAATTAAGAGCTGAAATTTTAATTTAATATAAAATATGTCAACCATAAATATTACTATATGAGAGTTTTAATTGAAATTCTTCCTAAGAATAATTTAATGAACTCTGCGAGTCTTGGCATTAATTTTCTTATTATAAGAAATGATTAATGTATTTATCAAACCATGCTTAAAACATATCTTCTTCCTCATAATATTAGTTAGACTTACAATTAAACCCAACAACAAACCTTAGCAAACATCATCATTTGTTTGGAAATGGGAGCAAAGTTTATATTCATTCTATTCATGCGTTCCAAATATGAAGTATGGCATGGCATATAAGTTAAGTGATACGAGTACCTAAGCAAGTAAATATGAATATGTTTTAATTGCTTCCAAATTTTCAATTAATTATAAGTATGTGAACTGAACACATCTCAAATGGAAGTACAATGTGAAATTAAAATTAGCGCTTCGGGCATTAGTCATTTTAATTTCCGAAATTATTAAATTACATATTACTAAATGGTATTACTAGACTAAAATATCTAGTTATTAATTAAATATATATTACTCTATGTTAAGTGAGATTATTCCATCAGCACTACAGATAGTTAATCATCCTGCTTCATTTATGTTAATCTAATAAAGTAGAACTGGGAGTTGAGTTAAATAAATCTGTCTACCGAATTATAAGAGTCGATTATATGTGAATCATTACGCTTGAGTTAGAAGATATATTTATAAGAATCTAAACATACGTTCTTATTAATGTAAGAAATTGAATCAGGAATCGTTCTGAAAATTAATTTTTACCCCCAGGAAAGGACTTCCTTTATTTGCTCGAACAACCCGCTATCGAAGGAACCGCAACTTGCGAGGAAGTTGCTGATGTGAACCCTTTGGCTGTTTCAATTCAAAAGCACAGCAAATTCCAGTCGAAGAGCCTTAGAGAGCATTCTAAAACTACGATCCTTCTGGGCCATAAGGGAGGTCTCGACACTGAAGAGTCGGCCCTTTTGCATGGGCAGAGAGACGGTCGTTTTGGTGCGAAAAATTCCAGCTTTCACGAATCTTGGTCTGGGAGTTCCAGAAGAAGTGGACAAGTATCGAGGACTTATAGCAACTTTAGTCAGAAGACGAGCTCGTCGACGTACAGTAGAGAGTTTAGCAGTCGTGCGGGTTCAAATAATCTCGGCCATTCTTCATCCGAAGAGGATTTCCGAGTGAGTCTTCATTTAATTTTGTTTGCCTTTATCAGTGTGAAAATGTGATTGTATTGCCTATAGAAGAGTTGAGCTGACTCTCTTATTTACCTATGCTTTAAATACTCGAGTATGTATTGTTTATGTAGGAGTATTTACATATTTATATCTATGTATGCTGTCATCTATTCCAGTAATCAATAGCTACACAGTTTTATGTACGAGTACTCGTATAAACCCCTTTTAAGTCTTTCACGCCCCAGAACTCAATTTGCAGCCGACTGTTCTTCATTTCAATCCCGAGGTCTCTTTGATTTCTTCTCCAACGATGAAACCATCTCATTATATCACAATAAAAAGAAACAACAAAGTTTAAATTCCTCATATAATTAATAATGTCCCAAAGGTGGTTTCCTCTGCTTTGTCCTAAATCGGCTTTTTCATGTGGGAAAGACCATCGGGTCCAGCTTGACTGGTTGTGGTAAATTCTTAAAATAAGATGAAATTCAATTTTCTCTCAACTCAATTTCCCTTTTAATTTATCATCTCCTCTGACCTCTGAGGGTTTATTGGGACAAGCATTTCTAAAATTAATTTTAATTGTGGTTTCCCCTGCCAGGTCCAATATTATCCTTCTTTTATAATAATATCTCAACCAATTTCCAGGACTTTTCGCGAAGAACAAAGCGGGGCACGGCCCGGGAGCTCGCCGATGAACTTGAAAGAGATCTCTCATGCGGACGGACTAAATGTATTAGAATTCAATGCAAAATTGTTTCATTTGCGAAGAACTCGAGTGTTCTCTTCTGGCTCCGAGGGCGCATTTGGTCTGACACTTTCAAATCGGTATGTAAATTGAACTCTCACCATAACTTACCCCTTCATTGTACTTACACACAGAACCTATGTGTACTGGTTCCTTCTGTGAGAAGGATTTGGGAGAGAAAAGAAAACAAGTTGAAAACTTGTGAAAATACGATGTCATTAAGATTATACTCTTTATAAGCTCGCCTTAAAATTAGAATTGAAGAAGTGGAGAGCTGGATGAAATAAAGTGAAATGAACGTTAGAGAAAACTCTTTTTGTTAAAATATACAATCTGTGGTTTTAGCATTCTCCTCACTCTGAGCATGAAGAGCGTCGAGGTAAATTGGTCGGAGATGAGAGAGTGGGAAGAATTTATTTTATATTCCTTCGTACCCCCACGTTCGGCTATTCCCAATTTCAACCCCATAGGCGCGATAGGCAATGAGGAAAAATAACTAAATTCCCCACAACTACAAATCCTACTCTCTATAGGTGTGATGATAATAAATCGACCTGACATCATTTTCAAAATTCAACCCGGGATTCCTTTTAATGCTAATTTTTTCAAACTGTTTTGTTCCCACATTGTCCACATTTTTGTTCCAAGTTTTCGAGGTAATATTTCTTGGCGCTCTTCTTTGAACCGACGTTTTAAGTTTCTCAAACTTTCCCACTGACTCGTATATTTTACATTCACATCAAATAGGAAATTTTTTTTCTTCTCATTCTCTTGTATTCGTTTTCTTTTCCTCAATCCGGGAATTGTGTGGGAAGAAGGAGTTGAAGGAGTACAGAGCGGAATAGGAAATGCCTTAACTTATTGTGCAAAAAGTGGAACTTGGGCTTGAGACGTAAAGTTTTTATGGGGAAAGTGTAGATGTTCAACAGGAGGAAACTACGCCTGGTGGCTCCAAGAATCAATTTGGATCCTTCGTCCCATACGATAATCTATCCCTATTCAACCTCCACATCCCAGCCCCAAATGCATTTGCGAAGGCGAAATAAAATAATTTTCCCCATTGAATTGTAGGAGTTTCCTGGTCAAAGTGTGAACATTTCATCGAGGCTCATCACACGTGTTACTTCACTTCCCTACAACGTGGATCCAAACTATCTCCGCCACCGAAAACTTGAGATTGTTACGACAGTTGAGGAAGAGCCAGACTTGTCCAAGCCGGGTCCCATACCATGGTGGGTGTATCTTCTGGCAGTCATCGGAGGCATATTATTCCTCATGCTCATTGTCTATCTTCTCTACAAGGTGAGGTTTGGGGATTTGGGGAGGGGGACTCTTTTCATTATATGAAGTAATTGCTTTCCTATCACACCTCCAAATCACATTCTACGAGAAATGAATGTCGATAAAAAGAATCACGATTCGGCAAAGGACATAAAAGTCCTGGGAGGAAAATAATATTTTTAGGTAATTGAGGGCGGACCTCTGTCAGGCTTGATGGGATGAGTGACCATTAAGATCTCTTGGGTGTGGACTTCCACCACTACGAAATAAATGGATTAGGGTTGCATTTTTTGAAAAAATGTTTATTGCCTTTCAGTGTGGGTTTTTCAAGAGGAGGCGACCTCGGATGGGAGGGCCGGAGGGTCAACCGCTCCATAGGAATAATGGATATCATCCTGGAGATGAGCGATTATGAAGAGGAAGTCACTATAAATAAGAAAACTCATCAAATTTTTCTTTTTATTCATATATATAAAAATATCATCCATAAACTGCCGACTTCTCCGACCTGGAAGCCCAATGCAATTTTCAATACGAAGTTTATCAAAACCTAATCATCATTTTCGATCCCTACAATGAAACATTTGAGTTCTCAAGTGAAAGCAGTTCAAGTTTTTATCCACAAACATCTTGTTCCATTTATGTTTATGAAAAATTGTAAGGCGATTTAACAAAGAAGACTTTTGAAGAACAAGTGGCTCAATTCCACTAACATTAAGTCTGCATGCTTAAATCATCTAAACTTATTATTCCCCTATCAAATTATAAAAGTAGTTGAATTTTGAATTCAATGGGAAATATGGGAGTTGAGGGAAAATAACTTTGTTTCTCAATCTCTTCTAAATAATTGTTTTGCCTTTGTTGTTCAATTTTCTTTTCCGCGTTGGTTACAATCAGTCACTACGCTTGATTAATCCCAACTTTCCTTCTCTGCTTAACTCTTTTCCTCCTCGTTTCTTTTCCCTTTCTTTTGAGAGGAAATGGGGGTAAAAAGAGGCGGAGAGGGCCACTCGCCCATCCTTAACCTTTTGAGGGGAATTACTATAAAACTTTCTTCAACTTCTCATTTCAACAAAACTTTCCCAAACTCGGCCCTTAAACACTAACCAGATAGGGAACATTTAAGAGCGAAAATCTTTCGTTTCCTCTTATAACTACTTTATTTTATATATACTACTAGGGATTACATATATGAAATATATATATCATTTTACAAACATGTGGGAAGAAATAAGGAAATTCGAATCTCGACCGCCTGTAAATACCACGAGCAAACTTTCTCTATTAATTAATTATTGAAATTCTCGGAATTTCAAACCACAAAATGTTTGTTTGACTCTTTTGATCTGATCCGATCTGACTAAAGGTTATTCAGTTAAATTATACGATTATGACTATGACTAACATTAAGCTAAATAGGTGTATAAAAAGAAGTTTTAAAACGATGCCTGCCAAAAAGTATTAACTTTAAATATTACTCTCCTATCACTTTATGATAAATATTGCGTCAACGCATTTACAAATACAATTATTATTAATAGACAAATCTTTGATAACTATCACGAATCATGCGTGGGTAGTTGAATTTTCAGCAAAAAATATAAAAAGCATTTTCACAGTAATTAAATGCATACACATGTAATATGTATTTATTTTCGACTATTAGATGCTCATTTAATTATGTTAATCATTACATAGTTCATTAGATTTAGTGTAAATTAGAATACTAATCTTCGTACTTAAATATTTTTATTATGTTAATTATTAACTAGTGAGAGCTATACATCACGTCACTTGCTCGACTCACGATTAAATGGTTGAAGCATGTACATACTCGTTTGACTCTGATTAACTTATACTTAAAAATCAAAATTTTGTATTTTTACTTAAGAACATACTTATTTGTTATTCAATTAGTAATAATAATCATATTTTAAATATGTTTAATGCAACATTACTTTTTAATTAGTTTGTATGAATTTGTTTAATGTGTATGACTGCAAAGAGACGTTTAAATGATTAAATGAATGGCGTGATTATATTTGGACAATGTTTGATTTTTTGTCGAGTTTATTAAGTATTGTGTTTATCCTTCCTAATAAAATAATAATTTATTCTATAATTTAACATAAATATAATTTTGTGAAAACAAGAATTTATGCTTTGTGTACGTGGATTTTAACTCAAGTCAAAAATTTATGAAAAATAAAGTCAAATTCATTATTGTGTACTTACATAAATACATATTCCATCATTTTACTATCATATTTTTATAATAATGAGAAATCATTTTCTTCTTTGTCTTCCTCTTTCCAGGAAATTTCTATTTGGGTCGCACGCGAAATCCTGACAGATTTGAATCTATTATTCAAGTTTCCCATATTATAAATAGCGAGAGATTCATTCAAGATTAAAAAAAAGTTTTGCTCTTTTCTTTCAAGTTCAACCGTGAATAGTCTCAGATGGTACTTTTCGAGGCTATATGAGAAATGATTTGTTCAAGAGAATCAGCTTCTTTTCTTTCAAGAGAAATAAAGAAAAGTAATTAATGAAGAAGGGTGTTTTTGATAGAATTCTTAAGGGTTATTGCAAAACCTGAAAAATAAACTTTTTCCTCTGTCGCATTAAATGAAGTCTGATTCGATCCGAAAAGAAAAGAGGATGATGTTTTATGTATAAAAACCATAAGGCTTGATCTTTTAAAAAAAATGATGAATCTTTATTTCATTTTCGAGAGAGTCGGTCGAGAGAAAAAAGTAATTATGAAGAACGGAAGATTTAAACAAAGAAACCTCATTTAAAATTAAAACTTAGCGGTATACATATGTGTACATTAAAGACTATAAAATTGATAGGTTTTCAACCACAACGGCTAAATGTAAGAAAGACATAATTTTAGACATGCACTACAGCACATGCCTTAATTCACATTTACTTTTAAGTTAATTTACAAGCCTTTTGATCTATCTTCACAAAGTTACTTTATGTGCATATTGCTTCTTACAATAAATTTAACCTATAATGTATAATAAAAGTATAGTGATATTCCTATGTTATATTTTGTATTTCAAATATCATCTTATAAAACCTATTTCACAAACATTGTTATAATATTAGTCTTTTCAATCGCGAAATACAGTAAACGCTCTATTTTAAGGCAGCAATCACAAATAGAAAATCTTACACAAATGTGCATAAATTATGATGATTTTCAATTCCCGTATGAATATAAATGCATGATTTTACCTACGTAAAATATAACTTGTAAGGTTTAAGGCACAACGGAAAGTATATTAGATATAGATAGCTCATCTTGTGTGTATTCTATTTAAGGCCCTGTTCATTGTACTTTGAAGAATTTACATGATTGAGAAAAGAGTGTTTAAGTTCATTATTCGTTTCTAGCTGCGGGAACTTGTATCAGTGTCAGATTCAGTGCTATTGTCGACGTCGAGGCTCTCAATGGATTTTTCTTCATCGGCCTCTGCGCCCACGCCAGGAGTCCTCATCCCGTTCACGGCTCCTGTCCTTCGTTTCAAGTGAATTTCTTCTGAGATTTCTTCCAGGTTCTGGAGGGTTTGGGCGTAGGCCCGCTTGGCACTTTGGATTCCAACTTGGAGGGATTCAGTCCTTGCCTTTACGGCGTCCAGCCTTGAGTTCAACCGGTCCTTCATTTCGAAATACGGTCTCGACTTCATGATTTCTCGTCTCAGACTTTTGTTGAGGTCTTGGACACGTTTCTCAGATCGGCTGAAGTCTTCTGCTAGCTTTTGGTGGCGAAGCTCGCTCTCGGCTTTCATCGTCTCAGCCTCCATCACCTTCACAAACATTTTCACATTTCATTTCTCATCTTCCCACTAATTTATCATCATTCACTCAAACTAATACGCAAGACTCTTCTCCTCAAACTAAATCCCCTCAGCTCGAAATCTCATTTTAGTTAACTGGATCATAAAAATAAATGAGGGTTTATCAAAACCAAATTGAGCTAAACGTTATTCAAATTAAGAACTTTTACATTTTTTTCATGAAATTCCAATCCACAAATTTTAAGAAAATATTAAAATCATAAATAGTACTAAAAATTCATATTTAACAATGCATATTAAATAAAAGAAAAGTTTTTGGTTATGTCACTAATATCTTGATTCTTAAGTATAAAATTAGTGTTATCAGATTGTTGAAATACAAATAAATCGAAAGTTGAGTTTGAAATGTGTAACTCATCTTCAAATATGATTAAAATTTATGACTTGTATTAGGATTGTATTCACAAGGGGATTGAACAATCATTTTGACCTTACTATGTAAAGATAATTATATTTGCATTTTAAGCTCAAGCCATTTGTTTGTTTTTCAAAAGATTATTCCGCCTCTCTCAAACCAAATAAGTATGAAATAGGAGGAAGAATTTCTAAAGATTTCCATATCTAATTCACATGCAAAGCAAGCTTACAATCAAAAATGCGGAGCAAAGATTTTAAAAAGTGCTTTCAATGCGATCCGAGGCATAATTTTAGAAAATGTAAAAAATAAATTTCCTCATACTTTCATAGTTGCATGGTTGAGAACTTCTTGCCAGGCGTCATCAAAATGCATAGTTGGATCCTTCGTCGAGGAGAATTTCTGCTCAGCTAAGGACACTTTTTCTTTCGCAGCTTGATAAACCCCTGTAGAGAATTACATTCGTGAATTGTCGACTCACTTACCATTTCACCCTGCAGAATAATGTGCAGAAACCTCAATTCCGAACGGATGGGAATATTTGAAGAATCCGAGAACAATTCCCTTATTACTTATGAATACAATAATATGGTTATTGTAACTGACTGGAAACTGATTCGAATGATTTAAAATTAGAAAATTCAACTTCAACCTATCCGCTTTAAATTAACTCAAAGTTTACAAAGATCCACTCACTCAAGAATTTTTCCCACCATCAATGTCATTTCATATTTACTTTCATATTTCTCTTTATGGACAGGAGCGAAGTTGGGGGAAGTTCTCTAACAAAAATATTATTTATAATTTCTTTCCTGCTCTCTCTCTCTCTCTGTGTGTGTGTGTGTACTCACTTTCATGGCAGGATAAGCAAAATCCACATTCAAAAATATGATTTGATTTAGAATTACATGGTACTTTAGAACGAGAGGTATATCGAATAAGAAACTCACAATATTTGTCTTCTCTCTCCACGCAAACCACATTTCATCTGGTTTCATTCCGCATCAAAAACTGCATTGTATTTCTCAACTTTCTTATTAAAACTATTATCATAAATTATACATTTTATTTTTATTCTACTCTCAACCTTATTCTCGTATTATAAATATTTATATATTTCATTCTTATCTCTTGAATATCATTAAATACGTTCAAATGCTCTTCTTGAGTTCAAAATACATTAAAAGGATTTTCCACTTGAAATGACAACTTATCGTTAATTTTGGCAATAAATGTAAAATATTAATTATGTACTCATATTCCTCATATTATAACGATTATCAATTTTAATTTTAATTAATTATGTTGATCCAAAGTGGAGTTATATGAAATCAAAATCTGTAATGTACCATTTGCCCTCTGAAACTGGATAGCGGCTTCGTGGCAAAGACGATGAGCTTTTTGAGCTTCTGCCAATGCTTCGTAAAAGGGCCGTGCTTTGTCAATAGCTGAACCAAGATTTCGACTCAGCTGCTCCAAGTCACCAGTCGTCTGACTCAGCAATTGGCGAAAATTCCCATTCGCCTCCTACAAAAAAGAGAGGATATCAATGACATGAGAGAATTGTTGATTCTAAATCAGTTTACAGCTCGGAATAAATAAAGAGACCAGAAAGAAATTGATGAATCCGAAGGAACTTGAATAAACATCAAGTTTGCATAAGGACCAATAAACTTGATAGATGTCTACATAAATTAGTTGTATTCGAAATTCCATCGGGTTTGATCCAGTAATAAGGGGACAGAGTTATGATCGAGACCGTTCCGGAAATAAGCTCTCTTTAATGTAATAAGAGTTATATATCGACTTTGGTGGGATGGAAAGTGTCTGTAAGGAAGGAACGGAGCGAATTACAATCTGCCCGAAGGTCAATTGGATCACCTTTTGGGGTGAGGTAATTCATCTATTCTTTGTCTCCCTTCCACGTCGGTAATTCAGTTTATTGTAGGTAAAATTGCAATGGTGATATTCGATATGACGCCAGACGAAGTAAGGTATAGTAAATCCTATTTCTTGGATCAATAGACAAATCAAATCACTTCTCTGATTCAATTCTATTCAAAGAAATACTATCCAATTACCAACGCATACCTTACATAATATTGTATATAAGTATTTGATTTTGAGCTGGTACGAGGTTATATACGGCGTAATATATTTATGTAGTGAATTTGTGATATTCAACCCTTTTTGATGTGCGACGTTACTTATTTACAATGGCTATACTTTTCCATTTAAAGCTAAAGTCGCATGGGTTTTATGTATATTCAATCAAGACTAAAAATCATCGAATCACTAAATTCTTATTTGAATTTTTTCAATTAGGTTCGTTAAATCTTTTCTGGATGTTTTTTTGTGGGGATTTTTAAAAAACCTATTCTTAATCACTCACGAATGAGTGACGCTTAAATTAATTATTTTTAAATGTAATATTATTTAAAAGAATTTCTTCGAATATATTTAAATTTACTTACATCCAACTCCTTTTCCAAATTATTTATTTCCTTTGTTGAGTAATTGAGTTTCTCCAATTCTATCTAAAAATAAATAATCAATGGAAGTTTAATTTAAAATAACCTGTAAAAATAATTGTGATTATCCGTGTGTATACAAAACAAGAAGGTCAAATTGATGGTTATAGAGGGTTTACACTAATAAAAAAGAAGCAAAATACTTGTTTTGCAAGATTAAAGAATTCCCAAACAAGTCACAATCAGTTTTGGGCAAATACAATAAAGATGCGAAACGTGTAAAACTACAAGATTTTCAGCTTCATCTTTAATAGAAAAGCAGAGAGTTGGTCTTGTTTTATGAATGAGAGTACAAGTTGACTTACTTGAATTCTCGGATCTAGATCGTTTGCTTCTTCCATTTGTTTTCGTTTTTCCAACAAAAATAATATAAGACGACAAATGAATGCACACAATACATATAGACAAAGAAATCACAATTTTTCAAAATATTGATTTTGCACTTTTAATAAGATTCATTGAAATTGATTTGTGCTAGATTTAGCATAATGCCTTCGAGATTAAATTGCAGAATTATTTAACAATTAATATCTGGATAAGCTATTTGCTAATTAACAACATTAATACCGATAAATTGTAACTGCTAATCAGTCTTAAAATGAGGTCTTATTACAAATTATAATTTGATGCAGAAAGAGAACTGAGAATCGATATTAGCATCATGAAAAAGCTAAAAATTATAATTAAGGATAATTTTTAATTTTAGTTAACAAATAGTAATTTGATGAACAAGTGCATATTTTTTATAATTTAGTTCACACAATTATTTTTTAAACTTTTTCACATATTCATAATAAATAATAATTATTGAACACTAACTTTTGCATTGTTGCGAATAATATCAAAGTGAAAATAATTAAAGTTGTATTCTAATTAAGTTAATTAGTTAAAATTAAAATTGAGTTTGTAATTTAATGTAATATTTTAAAATTTTACAAAAATGATATGAATGCTAAAATCTCGACAATAAAATTAAATTTTTAATTAAAATCTTCATCGATTTCAATATCATTACAAAAATTATCGTGATTGTCTAAAAAAATTATATCATAAACATAATAGAAAATTATAATTTGAACAATGATTCAATTGTTCTTATAAATAAATCGCAATTAAAATATTAAAAAAACATTTAACTTGATAATAAAGCATTTTACGAAATTTTTATCTTGTTCCCCATCAAATAAGCAGCAGCTGAGGAATTTAAATGAATTCCCATTTCATCAAATAAAAATTTGAATAAGGTTATTTGAATCCAATAAATTAAATAGTTTGAAGGTGAGAAATCCCTGAAGATAAAACAGAGATCTGTTGACCTACTACCCGAATTTCCGCCTCGCAAGAGGCTGTTTTATTTCAATAGAATCGATCCTCCACTGCCGCGTATTCTCAATGAAAGATTCTTCTCTTGAAACAGACAATTCCACTTACAATCAATCCGATTTTTAATTTATCTAAACTACTCCTCTATGCTGTCAAATCCCGAACCTCGACTCAAATTGAGGATCAATAGAGAGAAACGAGTCAACTTAAAAGAATTCACTTCTATCACTTCGAAGATGAGCAGTTTCCCAAAGAGGCTGAGGGGCTGCGGAGATTTGGGATCAGCTATAGGGCACAAAGTGAGGGGGGAGACATTTGGGATGGGAAGATGAAGGAGGGAGTTGAAGAATTAAACACTTTTTCTCATTCCTTCTCCCACCTTTTCTCTCTCAACTCGATGTCCCCTCACTCTGAATGTTGGTCGAGGATGACGATCGATCGGCATTTAGGAGATCTCACTTAATTCTCTCCCTAGAGGTACAATGTCAAAAAGAAAGTACATTCGTTAGAAATGGGAACCAAGGGGGTTTGTATTTCAATAAATATTCACACTCGGCTTGCAGTTTAGAATACTTTCAAATTGTGGCTGACAATGTGAGCGAATGTTGCTCTGTGTGCTGCACAAACTTCCTACTTCAAGTGCCCTAATCAATCCTTTGAATCTTTAATAGCCTTTCATGGATATGGATACAATTGAGCATACCAATATAGTTAAAAAAAATCTCGCCTTACATGCAGAATTTTAAATATGTACTACTACCTGTATGTGGTGTAAAGTATGATAGGTAAGTATTTACAATACTTATGTAAAGTGTCTATACCTCTATACATACATAAGTGAAACAAATTCTGCAAAACTATTAACATTTAATTTTATTGTACATATTGTACTTCAGAATTCTTGCAAATGTTGTTTAAATTCCCACAATTAACATGCTTTTTATATAAATATTTATATACTGGGAATCGCGGATGTTAATAACAATTTCTCCCTTTATATTTAATTATTTATTTATCCTATACCATTAATTGATATGGCAAAAGACAAGATAGCAAAAATATGAATGAGTTTATTTATTAAATGTTTAATATTTATCAAGAAACAAGATACAGAATCTGTAAGTATGCGGATTCTTACTTTTCTTATATTACATATAAATAAATATACCTACATAATACACTTATACTTACTTACTTATTGTTATATAGTTTACTTATACGTATAAGAATTATGTATATCTAAGCTTTTATTAATTCCAATTCTCTAAGCACACATTTATACATGTGTAGTATGTGTACATACATATTAATACAATGTCATAGTCATATACGACTTATGCATTGACTTGTATACTACAACTACATAGTAGGTATCGTATAAATATCAAATGAGAACGATAAGACTTTTTTTCTGACTATGATTTAATTATTGAAATTACAATTGCAACATCGTAGGAATTTTAAATGATTTTGTAAGAGTTAACATAAAGGCACTTATTGTTAGTTAATGAACTGTAGATTTGTTGTGCACATAATGAAAATCCTATGCTATGTAAATTAAAATGAATTTTTGTATAAAATGGTTAATTTCATGTTTACCATATATTAAAGCAATTAGTCACTACATGGCATATCACTACTACTTACTTAAGTGCAAATACATAAATATGATAAAATATACTTGAAATAACATTATCATCCATACTAATATATTCTATGTTATCTACTTTGATTATCTACACCCACTAAACTACATTAGAATGTCTGGGTTCATAACCTGTGGTTGTTATTTATATTTTATCTTTTAGGAAGCTTAAAGTCCTTCCCATCTTTTATGGGAATTTCCCAATGGAGTTAAACTAAAGTAGAGATAAGAGTATTTCTCTATAACCTTGATCAAAAATAGTGGGTATGTAGGATGTGTGTGGGTGTGTATTCTAATAACTAATACTTACATAGGTATACTAACAATAAATACACCATGTTCTACCTAATATATTATTTATAAATATATTTATTTTTCATCTGCAAAAATGAGAAATAATAATTTTGGAGCTAAATTATTTAAATGAATAGACGTACCTATGTAGGTATGTGCTTGGGTATGTGTAAGTTAGGTAGTTAAATAACCTGTACTGTATTGATTTCTTTTAATATACAAATAGTATACATTGACAGAGAAATAATCTTCAGATAAATAGAATTAACTTTATCAATATTAACAATGTACATAGGTTATTACAATACTTTATTTGGGTTAGTAAATACATTTATTGACCTTCTAAGGTATGTAATATGTATGCATTATGTTTAGTTACGCATTTATTATTTACAAACATTTATCATGTGTTAATATTAGTCACATATTACTATTTTACTATTAAATAGGGTGTATCAAACCATGAATTTATTTGTTTTTATAATAAATCACAAATTGTAGTAACATTTTGATTAACAATTTTACTTATCATAAAGTTAAGCTATCACAAGTTTGTAATTTGTTACATATTTTTTCATTACCAGACTCAACTCAAAATTAACTATGCACATCAAAAATAAAAAATCCCATGATGATTTTTTTTAATTGGGATTCAATGAGAGATTAAACGCCTTTGGATTCCATTAATCTCACCTAATTTGACTTGAAACAAGTTGACCAAGAATTTTTTGTTTATCGGCCAGACAAATCCGTTAGACTTCCAGGATTTCATTACTTTCGGATTTGATTTCTTGTGGAAGTAATGGAAGTATAGTTTATATGTAACGTAGTTATATGAAACTTTTCTTCTCGAAGCGCGGATAATTCCATCGTTGTACTCCAAGTATTGTCTATTTCCTCTCAAAGAAATGAAAAGGGGAGAATTAGTTCTTTCACGGGCTCTCGACAATCTCTCGATTTGATATGTCTCTCACTCGCTCTCTCCCCGGACAAGGAAAGTTACAAGCTGGAACAGGAGATGAGAATTAGAGACAAAGACACGTCTCATTCATCTCATTTATTCGAGTCGGGGTTTGAGAGAGAAAAAGGAAAAGCTTTGGACACAGTTGAGCCTTCCTGTTTTCCCCTTTATTATACCCTACGACTTTACCAGGATTAACTCTAATTTCCTCCCTTTCCGACTCTCTGCGACCTCAACTTGAGAAGATGTGAAAGCAATATGCAAATCTGCGGTCGAAGATAACCCTCAGTGAATAAGATAATGAAAATGAGACGTGCCAAGGGAGGGAGTCGAGTGGGGAGAAGAAAGGAGTTGATAAGGCCTTTTGATTATATAAATAATGACAAGACACAGCTTCCCCACTTTCTTGAGAAGATAGATCGCCGAGTCGTTGGAGTCTTCAAGGAGAAAATTGAAGATCCTCACATTTAACTAGGCCCCTTTCACCGAACAAAGTGCTTATAATTATTCTTTAATTAATTGATAGCTAGGATCAACTTCTTCCATTAATAGTAAATTATGTTACGGTGTCTCTATTTTCATAACCTTCAACCCAAAGACATGGAATATGAACAATTGAGAAGTTTCATAAAAGAGGTCAACATTGGATTCACTTCTTCAGGACAGGAGCCAACGACCTTTAATGACAGTTTTATCATATATGTTATATGTGGATCTACAGTCCTCCAAGGAACCAAAAAGACAGAAGATTTTTTTAAATATCTTTAAACCTGCTTAATCGAATTTAAACATTTTTAACCTTCATTATGTTACTAATGGATGTAATGATTATAAATAATAAACAAGGAAAGTTGAGAAGGTCTTGTCAAAACGAAACTCCGATGGTGGCGGGATTATGGTATGGGGTGGAATTTCATTCAATGGTACGACTTCCTTTGGCATTTCAACAACCAAAATTGACTCTATCGAATACACAAACATCTTGGAGGCAAATTTCGTGAAGTTATGGGCGAATCTTACCTCATTTACTAACAGGATAATGCTCCTCCACATGTCTCAGCAACTACAAGAAATTGGTTTGCAGATCAAAACTTCAACTTACTTCCTTGGCCAGCATGTTCACCTGATTTGAACCCGATAAAAATGAATGGGGTCTTCTCGTTCAAATGGTTTACGCAAACGGACGCCAATTTACCAATTTAGAAGAGTTAAGAGTGGCAATTGAAGAGGCTTGGTATTCAATTCCAATAGAGAAGATACAAGCGATGTACCACTCAATGCCAAG